>BLSH010100006.1:127318-139443 GCA_018402905.1 Glandirana rugosa | reverse complement strand
GGATCAGGTCTTAAAATGTCTCAAATCTGTCCCTCACGCAGTCAGCTACCTTTCCCTACACTAACCCAAGGAGCATGTGACTGCAGCACTGTGGCTCCAGCTTATAAAGAGGCTGGGTCACATGATGCACTGGCCAATCGCAGCCATGCCATTAGTAGGCATGGCTGTGATGGCTTCTAAGGGCAAACCAGTGAAACACTTGTTGATTGGCTGCCCTGCAGCTTCTCAACACGTGGAGTAAAATAGCAGAACCCCGGACCGAACCCGAACGATTTTTGAAATGTCCGGGTCCGGGTCCGTGCCACGGACACCCGAAAGTTCGGTACGGACCCGAACGTTACAGTCCGGGTTCGCTCAACACTACTTGTCTGTACCTTGTGCAGAATAGACATTTAGACCAGCCTCACACAGCCATTGGTATACTTTTTTTTTAATATGTCTCAATATTTAGGGGGTTACCCCAATTAGAAAAAAAAAACAAACAAACAAAAAACAGTGTTGGCTACCTCCTCCTCCTCCACCGCCACTTCCACCTACACCGCCATGGTCACCACCTCCTCAACCTCCTACTTCACATCCACCTCCTCCTCCATTTTTTTTAATGTGATTTTAAGTTACTTCCCTATCCCTATCCTATACTTTCCTATCCACATTTGTTTGCAGGGCACTTGTCCTACTCTTACCCCCATTTTGCTTCCTTTTGCAGCCCTCTAGCCCTTTCCAGGACTTTTTTAGAGCCATTTTTGTGCCCAAAAGTTCGGGTCATCATTGACTTTAATGGGGTTCAGGGTTCGGGGTTAAGTTCTGGGCCGAACCCGAACTTATTGGCGAAGTTCAGCCGAACCCCCCGAACCCGAACATCCAGGTGTCCGCTCAACTCTAAACATGATCTTTTCCTGAATGTCTCCATATTCTAACCCCCTGATCCGCAGGTCGCCCCACACTACAGCCGCCAGGGGCTCTATTGCACTTGCAAAGAGCAGGGGGGGCAGAGGACACCCCTGCCTTGTGCCCCTGCCCAGTGCAAATGCATGTGACATTCTATCCGCCACCCTAATAGTAGCCTGTGGTGCAGCATATAGAAGTTTGACCCATTTTATAAATCGATCACCGAAATTAAATTTAGCTAGGACCGCCCATAGGTACCTCCAGCTGATGCAATCAAAAGCCTTATTGGCACCCAATGACAACAGTGCCCTCTGCCCCCCATTGTCTGGTGTAATCTGCATATTTAGAAAAAGACGCCTGAGGTTGGTGGCCGTGGACTTTTGAGGCATAAAGCCTGCTTGATCAGGATGTATGATAGATGCGATAATCCCATTAACCCTACGCGCTAGGACCTTGGCAAGGATCTTGACATCACTTTGGAGGAGAGAGATGGGCCTGTACGACCCCGGATTTGCAGGGTCCTTGGTTTAAGGATCAAAACCACATTGGCTCTATTCATTGAGGCAGGGAGGGAGCCCTCCAAATATGTTACTTGAAGTTAAACACTTCAAGTAATTTAGGCAATAATACCTCATTGTATTCAGTGTATACTTCCATTGGCAGGCCATCCTCCCCCGGTGCCTTACAAGTGGGAAAAGAACAGGCCACCAGCAGCAGCTCCTCCAGGGTCAGCGGGGCATTCAGTTTTAGCTTGTCCACCTCAGACAATTCGGGCAGAGGGATTTTAGAAAGGTAAGCTACTACCTCATCATCCGAGTAGTCATCCCTGAACTTGTAAAGGTCTTCATAGAAGGATGCCAGCTCGGATAAAATCTCTTCCAGACTATTCACCATCCGTCCGCACGATGAGCGAATGGCACCTATGGCTGGGGACAATTGTTGTGATCTAGCAATTTTTGCAAGGAGGCGGCCAGACTTTTTACCCTCATAAAACACCTGTTTAGAAAAAAACCTCTTTCGTTCTGCAGCGGAGGATCTTAGATGGTCCAGAGAATCCTGTGCCGACATCCAAGCTTCCCTAGCAGAATCCGAGGGATTAATCACATACTCCAACTCCAACTTCCCCACTTGGTCGCTCACCTCCTCCAATAGAGCTGATAAGTTTTGTTTGATATCCTGTATTTCTACAATAAACACTCCTCTCAGATAGGCTTTAAATGTCTCCCACCTCCGAAACGTGTCCCCGTGCCGATCATGGGTCAGAAAGAAATCTACTCCCTGGGCAACTACGCGGTCACGTGATGAGAAAAGCTTTAGCCAAAAGGCATTAAGCCTCCAAGGGGATCTGGACAAGTCCACAGGAGGTTGTGCAATCACAAGAGGGGAGGGTTCGATATACCTCTCGGGAAGTAATCTACCTTCTCAGTGTATTTTAGCATATCTGAGGAGCCAACACAGAGATCTATACGAAACAGAGAGCCGCGCGTCTTGGAGAAACAAGAAAACTGCCTCAAACCAGGATTTCGTGAATGCCACAAGTCATTCCAGCCCACCTCTCCAAGCAGACGGCTGAGCGTCGTACCTCTACCACCGCCAGGGGAACCCAAGGGGGATGTCTGTTAAGCCCAGGGTCTAGGTAGCAGTTAAAATTCCCCATGATCAGCACCGGGAGATCTGGCTTGTCAACCATATAGGAGAGCAACAACTGCAACACTTCTCTAGAGAATGGAGGAGGAATATAAACAAATACCAACAGCATGGTTATGGTATACAATTTACAATATAAAAACACAAATCTCCCCAAGGTATCCACCCACGAGTCCAGCTCCTGAAACACCAAGGCTTTGTGTATCAGTGCACTGACTCCACGAGAAAATGCAGAGTGCATGGAATGATACACCTTTCTAACCCATGGGTATCGTAAAAACCCAATATTGTCCCCCAACAGATGTGTTTCTTGCAGGCCAATAATGGCTGGGTGGAATCTCCGAAGACACGAGGAAATCATAGTTCTCTTCAAGTAATCGTTCACTCCCCTAACATTCCAGGAGACAATGGGTGTGGAAGACATGTCTTACTGCAATACCAGTTTTGAAACAGGGACCCCCAGTGGGCAGACAGGGGCAGTAGGGGGAAATACCTACATACAGTATATTGTAGTAATCATGACAGGGCTGTTCAAATCCTTGGAATGTCTGCCTATGTCAGGGCCAGATTGTGTCTGGAGACGGTACGTTGGAATTCAGAAGTGCAAATGTGCACAACCATGCTAGTGGGCACTGAAACCGGAGCCACGAGAACCATGCTTTCCTGCAGTTCAATGACCCATGGGTCGCAAGCCGTCTTTGCAGGGGACGGCAATATTGTGCCATTACTGTAGTTGTCAGCTCCATACACGCACAGTATCTGTAGTCAATGTAAAGTTGCCCTCATACTGTAACTATTGAACTGTGAAACGGGAACAAAGAAGAGAGGGGGGGTCATTGCATTTTCAAGGGGAGGAACATAGCTCAGCGCCCCTTAGACATCCACTTGTAATCCTTCAGGTTGCATCAGCCGTCTCCATCTTTACGCCTATGGCGTCTGAGGTCTTGCTCGTTTTGATCTAGCCACGCCTCCTGGGCCTGTTCAAAGAACTGATTCTGACCTCTAGCAATCACCCTTAGCTTTGCAGGGAATAACATGGTATATGAAAGCTGGAGTCTCTGCAACCTCTTTTTAACATCAGCAAATTTTGCACGTTTACGTTGTACCTCCGCCGAGAAGTCAGGGAAAAAGGATGCTTTGACACCATTATATCTGATATCACCCTTCTCTCTGGCAAGATGTAACACTGCCTCCCGATCTCTATAATTGAGCAGCCTGGTCAGCATGGATCTAGCGGGGCTGCCAGATGGGAAAGGCCTAGGAGGCGCTCTATGAGCCCTTTCCACGGTAAAGCTTAAAGAAAAAGCCTCCTTACCAAAAATCTCTTGTAGCCAGTTCTCCACAAACATAGTGGGGTCTCTGCCTTCCACCTTCTCCGGGAGCCCCACTATGCGTATATTGTTCCTTCGCAGGCGGTTTTCAATGTCGTCAGTTTTATTAAGGATTTGGGCAGACTGCTGTGCAGCAGACCTGACATCCCTGCTCAAGTGTGGAAGTTGCTCCTCCATATCACTCACTCTACCCTCCACTGCAGTGGTTCTTTCCCTGATCTTTTGCAGATCTTGCCGCAGAAGAGAGACAGTCTCCTTTAAGCCCCCAAATTTCTCTTTAAGATCATCTACCAAGGCTTGTTCACAGCCTGCAAAATATCACTGAGTGTGGGTTGTGGACTGTCATCCTGCTGCATATCAAATAGTTCTGGAAAGGGGTCTGGTACAGACTCCAGAGGTGCAGTGTCATCCAGCATGTCAGCGTCAGTATCCTCCCTGTCAGCAGGCCTAGTGTGGGTCATGGCACCTGCTGTTTTGGTCTTTGACAGATCAGGGTGGCTGCCAAGTTTTTGGGCGTAGTAAAGCATGTCCTTGGTCTGTTCCTTACTTTTGGAGGCTTTAGTGGACTTACCACCTGCTCACCCCGTCTATTCTGGCCGTGAGGCACCTTCGGCGGCTGTCCAGCGCCATCTTGGTGCTCCATGGCCGTCGAGGCCGCGGCCTCTCCTCGGCTACCCCGGGTCATCAGAGGATCCACTCGCCTGGTTCATCAGGGATGTTTGGTGATCAGCGGGTATCAAGTACAGCTCGCTCTGAGCTGTGCAGATGCGGAGGGAAGGATCGATGTACAGATCAACGACGGGAGCTCCGTGACTCGCATCTGCTCACATGCTCTGTCAGGCCACGCCCCCAGTGCTTTTTTGTTTAATCATATTTTCTTCTTTCAGAGCAAATGAACACACTTATTTTGCATATATTCGGAAACCATTTATAGACAATAAAATATCAACATAATGTTTTTGTCACATTTAAAAATCCTGGTTATTATAATGGGTATGATATTTTATTCCCACAAAACACAGGATTTGATTTGTGCTGATTCATTGATAGCACGTTTATCTGCCTCATATTTTAACCAGAAATGTTCACTGATCTGCATTCCAATAAGTCATAATTTGATATCACTGCAGGTGCTTTATTTCAGTTTTATAAAACCCACATTTATAGACAGGCCATAGATTTTTTGGTTTACTTTTAAGCATTAGGAGGGCTTCATGTCTTATAGAATACATTTTATATAGAAGTGGGGTTTTGTAGGGTTAGAGTACAAGGTAAATGCACAGCATTAATATTTTGTTCGTTTTTAATGAATGTTTATAGTATCTCTATTTTGTAATGTATTTTCTTATTACATTTCTTTCTGTACTATGTGGATGTTAGGAATATACTGATACAAATCTGGGATCCCCACAAACATAGAGATCATACCTGCGATGTCTTTTTGGGTTTTATCTTCTATTCTCTGGGACAATAAAACAAGAAATCTAATTGGACACTATGGGAAGGTTCTAAACTCTTGTGGAGAACTTTCGCATCTCCAGCTAAAGATACAGCTATATTATCTGCCATTATACTATAAGTGGCAATACAGCCTGGGCATATGGAAAATAAATCACTGCCGGCACAAAATACCAACAGACTGTCATAAAGATAACTTAGTGAGATCACATCTTTGTGCATACAATGCCATCTTAGAAATTCAATCTATCTTCAGGATTATGGCCCCTTCACACGGACGGATAGAATCCAGCTTTTAGCTGCGGATAGATGAAGTTATCTACCGCAGCTATACTGTGACAATGCTTTTCTATGGCCCCCTCTGCATTTAGCAACGGTTTTGTTACAGACGATTTAGAATGATTAGAAAAAATGTATTTGAATGCGTCCAGTAATGTAGCTATCTGCAGCTATCTGCAGCTATCTGCGGCTATCTGCAGCTATCTGCAGGTATAAGCAGTGTGCTGTGTCACCTACAAATAACAACGGCAACAAGCATAGAAAATCAATAGGAAGCACTTCAGAAATGTCAAGAATGCACTTCAGAAATGTCAAGAATGTTTCCACTGCAGCTAAATGTAGCTGCACGTTATCGTGGCTAATCGGAATGTACAAATGCAAGTAATTGTTGTGCTTTGGAGTCTGGTATCTGGCTTGCATTTAGCAACGGCAGAACAGCCGCTCGTGTGAAAGGGGCCTAAGTCAGACTGACCTGATAACAATTAGCAAGATCAATTGTGCGGGTTCTACAAACCCATGCTACTTATTCTGTATACAATAGGTTTTCTTTCCCAATACATTGTGTCAAGTTAATCTCCTCTCTTACATTTCCTCCTCATCATCATCTTCAATTAATATTGGCTGCTTTGCCTCTGAAACACTAGGCTGTATAGAGGAAAAAAAAAGCACCAAGAAACATGTATACCCAGGTATATGGTCTGAAGAGTGTATCTATTTACTGGGGCCTAATGGGAATATACTAGCCCTGAGTAACCAATGGTCCATGGGTAAATTACCACAAAGTTTTATGGCAGTGGGGCCCCTTAATCTCCACAGCATACAAGACATTTTGTACAATTTCATGCTCCCAACTTTGGAATAATTTGGGGATGGCCCCTTCCTGTTCCAACATGACTGTGCACCAGTGCACAAACAAGGTAAATAAAAACATGGATGAGCGAGTTTGGGGTGGAGGAATTTGACTGGTCTGCACAGAGTCCTGACTTCAACAAGACAGAACACCTTTGGGATGAATTAGAGTGGAGACTGCGAGCCAGGCCTTCTCTTCCACATCAGTGCATAACCTCACAAATGTGCTTCTGGAAGAATGGTCAAACATAGACACATTCCTAAACCTTGTGGACAGCCTTCTCAGAACAGTTGAAGCTTTTATAGATGCAAAGGGTGGGCCAACTCAATATTGAACCATACAGACTAAGACTGGGGTGCCAATTGATGCAGTTCATGTGCGTGTAAAGGCAGGAGTCCCAATACTTTTGGTAATATAGTGAATGTCCTTTCTCTACCCTGATAACCCTGATAACCCTTCCTGAGGGCTGGATGAAAGTAAATGGAGGTAAGGTCACAATGCCTCTGGAAAATTTCTCCTGGAGCTCTCCTCTCCAGGGTCTCCTCGACATTGGATCATGCACGAGTAGGGGGTAAGGTTATGTGGGATTTACAGACCCTCAATACTTTGGCACCTAGTGAGTCTTTCAACTCACAATAGTCTTCTCACACCCTGCCTCTTTCTCTTCCAGTGCACCTGTGTCCTTCTATAGCTGGAGGGATGGCTTAAGTCCGCTAGCTGACCTTTCAGCCATTTACATTCTCCCCCTTCATTAACTGTCCATCACTAGTGGACAATAACCTGGCCATAGTATAGCATGGTGATGCCCAGGCTGTGTAACTCTAGCAATTAAAAGGACCATTAGCCAAGGCTACATAATATATACAGAAAAAAATGTCACATGCCTTGTCTCTTTCTATTTGCTGTCTACTCATAATAGCCACAAACACCTACCTGAAATCTTCTTTTTTTCTTGGGAGATGGTGGGGGGGGGGGTAATTGGGGAAACAGGAATAATGGGTGTTCTGGGAATATGGTGCTGTGGTTTTGAATGTATTTTTTACACTTTCTAGAGACATATTGAAAATAAAAACAAGCTTGCAACAAAGTATTGTATTAAACTGTTGTGCTATGGGCCAATTTGTATGAACTTGAAGACTTTCATTTTATTTTTTAAAAGTAAACTTTTCTATAGATTTTAGATCTGTTTCTACCTGCTGCAGCCAAAACTACATAAAAAAGTTTTTTTTTTTTTCAAGTTGAAATTAATCCGATTGTGGTGTTGTTGTTATACTACCCATGTTAGAAGTAAAAGTTAAAAAATCAATCACGCATTCAAAATCCGTGATGCCGGAATACGGTGTCACTGATGCTGAACTGAACTGTTCCTTAAGGCTTGGTTCACATCTATGCAGGTTGCGTTCGTTTTTCTTGCATGTTTTGCAGCATATACAGACTGATTTTACTGCTGTGGGTTTAGTAAGACCTTAAAGTGTAACTCCACTTTTGTTGAGAAAAAACATTCCCCTCTGGGTGATCTATGTACATTGCAAAGATTATAACAACCTTTGTTGTAGATTCCTACCTTTTGTTATTCTGAAGAAATCACTGTTTGTTCCTCTGTGCCTCTGTGCAAAATGGGTCTAGTGGTTTTATAATTATGTCAGCTGTGGCAACTTCAGAGCACTAATGAGGAAAGCTGCTGAACCTGCATCCCTTTAGATGTGCTCCTATTGGGAGTATCTCACCAAAAATGACATTTTTGTTGCAGGGGATGCCTGGAATCTGACTAGTATCTTAGGGCAGACTTCTGGGAAAATTGGTGAGCCAATCACACAAGCAGGAAATTATGTTTCTGGGGAGTGGCCAGTACACATTCTGTGTACAGAACACCTCCAGGTATCCATATTGCATTGCATTTTCAGAAAATTACAGCAGCTGCAGATTGAAAAGGAAAGGTAATTTTTAATAACAATCAATTACAATATGTAGCGACTATACACGTGCAGCCCTCTCATATTGACAATTTTTATTTATTATCTATTTAATCACTTATTTATCTAATCACATCCATCTGCGCAGGGAAGGGTTAAGCTATCTTTGACCATTATTTTCAATTACAATATGACTTGTATCGCAATTGTATATGCTATATTATTTTTTCTTTATTTGCTATTTTTTTTTCCCATGAAAGTTGAGTTACCCTTTACGTCAGGGATATGCAATTAGCGGACCTCCAGATGTTGCAGAACTACAAATCCCATGAGGCATAGCAGGACTCTGACAGCCACAAGCATGACACCCAGAGGCAGAGGCATAATGGGACTTGTAGTTTTGCAACAGCTGGAGGTCCGCTAATTGCTTATCCCTGCTTTACGTCTTGCACAGTTTTTTGCTTCTTTTGTACTGAAATTGCCTGCTCTGGTTATACTGAACGCTGTGACCTCAGCAGTAAGCTGCAGCAAGTCAGATGGAGCCCACCTGTTTTCCTGGCTGAAGGATGTCCAGCATCATCTTTTTGTGATGGCAGGAAAACAGCAGGAAAAAGACAGAGTAATAGAAACATAGAAAAAGACTGAGTAGTCCATCGAGTCTGGCCATTCTTTTTTGTTTTTTTTTGTTTTTTGGGTTTATTTATTTATTTATTTTTCATTAACCTTGTTGTCTGACTATAGATTTATGTTTATCCCAACCATGTTTGAAGCCGCATACTGTTGGCTGTCTCACTACCTCAGTTGGTAGTTTATTCCAGTCATCAACTACCCTTTCAGTAAGGCTCCATTTACACAGGACGCTGTTTCAACCTCCACTGAACGTTTTATCTTGACAGCTAGAAACCAGCATCTAAAACGTCAGTTTTGCAGAGAAAAATACATTAAAAAAAAAAAATGGAAACGCCTGTAAACAAAACACTCCTAGACGTGAGTTACAGCGTTTAGGCGCATTTAGGCGCGTTTACAAGCTGTTTGACATTTCAAATGCCTCTGAACTGGCGTCTGAACCCATTTTTTTGCATTCCAAAAAAAGCCTCTAAACTCAACTGCCTGGAAATGACCTTAAATGACCCTGTGTAAATGTACTGATGAGATAACATAGAGGAGAGTTCAGGGGCAGCTGAAAAAAACTCCCAAATGCCTCTAAACATCCGTTTACCAGCAGCAGTAATAAGGCCTAAAATAATACTTTCTAAGATTAGTTTTGAACTTTCCTCCAGTTAGTTTGAGGTCATGTCCCTGTGTTCTTGATTTTGATTTCATATTGAAAAGACCACCTTCTTGAACCTTATTCACCCCCTTCATGTATTTAAAGGTTTCAATCATGTCTCCTTCTTCCCTTCTTTCCTCCAGACTGTATATATTACGTTTCTGAAGTCGCTCTCGATATGTTTTATCCCCCAAACCTTTCACCATTTTTGTTACTCTGAACTCGTTCTATCTTATCAATATCTTTTTGTAAGTGAGGTCTCCAGAACTGGACACAGTATTCTAAATGAGGTCTCACTAAAGATCTATATATGGGAATTAGGACCTCCTTCCTCCTGCTGGTGATCCCTCTACTGATACATCCTAGAATTCTATTTGCTTTTCCCACTACCTGGTCACACTGTTTGCTCATTTTGCAATCATCTGTAATAAGAACCCCCAAATCTTTTTCTTCTGTAGTGCTGGCTAACAGTGTACCACCAATGCTGTACTCTCTAAGGGGATTCTTTTTCACTAGGTGCATTATTTTACATTTAGAAATATTGAACTGAAGTCTCCACTACTTTGATCAATCTTCCAGCAATGCCAAATCCATTTTACTGACACCTTCAAGGATATCAAACCTATCACACATCTTTGTGTCATCAGAAAAAATACATACCTTGCCCAACAACCCTTTATTTATATCACTTACATATAGGTTAAATAGAACAGGACCCAGTACAGAGCCTTGTGGTACCCCACTAGTGACTGGTCTCTGTTCTTAGTGAACCCCATTTACAACCACACTCTGGGATCTATCCTTTAGCCATATCCACTGAACCACCCAAGGGTTAAGTCCTAGCTTGTATAACTTATGTATTAGATCATTATGTGAAACTGTGTAAAATGCCTTGCTGAAATTAAGATATGCTATGTCCACAGCACCCCCTGGTCCAAAACACTGGTTTTGATTTGCAGATTCGTCTGACATTATCTGCCCTCAGTAAAGCCATGCTGCTTCGGGTCCAGCAAGCTACAGTATGTATTTTTAGGTGATCAATGATCCTTCTTTTCAGGAGTGATTCTATTAACTTGACTACAATTGATGTTAAACTCACTGGCCTGTAATTGCCAGCTTCTACCTTGCTGCCCTTCTTGTGGATAGGTACAATATTAGCTGTCTGCCAATCATGGGAAACTTCTCCTGTTAGAAAATATTGACTAAAAAGATCTGTTAATGGTCCAACAACTATATCTCGAAGTTCTCTTAGAACTCTATGATGAATACTATCAGTACCCATTGCTTTATTATGCTTTAACTGAGACAGTTCCTCTGCTACCTCTGTCTCCAGAAATCCTAGAAATGAACCATCATTACTAGAACCAATATGATTCTCTAACTTGTTATCTTTAGTGCACTTTATTTCTGAGAAGACTGAACAGAAGCAATTGTTTAAATGGTTTACTATATCCTGGTCTCCCTCAACATATGTGCTGTGCCCAGTTTTCATTTTAGTGATCCCATTGTATTTTTTCTATCGCTAATGTACCTAAAAAAGGTTTTATCTTCTTTCTTAATAGACTTAGCAATTTCCTCCTCTTTTTGTGCCTTTGCCACACTGATAATGTGTTTGGCCTCCTTTTGTCTACTTTTATACTCCTCTCTGTCAGCTACACCTCCTGTTTCCTTGAATCTCCTATATGCTAATTTTTCCTTTACGATCCTACTTACCTCTTTAGTGAACCATATTATTTTTTTTTTCATTTATTCTTACTAACTTGCCTAACATATAATCTAGTTGCCTCTAGTATGGTAGACTTTAATAGTGCCCACTGATTACTTACTCCTGTCATTTTACTCCAATCTTTCAGTTCATTTTTTAGAAATTTCCCCATTTGAGCAAAATTGTCTTTTTAAAATCTAAAACTTTTGTTTTTGTAATTGATTTTTCAGTTCTAGTTTTAATATCAAATCAAAGACATTGGTGATCACTAGAACCCATATTCTCTCCCACCTCAACAACAGACAGTCGATCCTCATTTGTCAGTACTAGGTCAAGAATATGATCACCTGGGGTTGGGCTTTTTACTAACTGTTTTAGAGAAACCCCATTCAATGCTCCCATTACATCCCTGCTCCTGCTTGTAACAGCAGTTTGAGAATTCCAGTTAATGTCAGTCATATTGAAGTCACCCATAATCAAAACCTCTCCCTTCATTGCCTTTTGAGTTAAGAGTTTGACGACAATGTTCGTCCTCGTCCCTACATTACCCTCGTAACTTACCCCAAAGAGATTTTGTCAATCATTTTTCGGGTTGGGGTCCACTAGTATAAGAACTGGATCATGACTGTTTACTCCTAGCTGACAGACAACAACTCCACCCTCTCTTATACCCAAGATCACTAGTGGTTACAGAAACTAAACTATAATTTTGATCTTGACTTTTTAGTTAATGTTTTTGTTTTCAAAATCTAAAATTTTTCTGTTAAAACGAGTTTACCCCTTT
>BLSH010100006.1:85833-100240 GCA_018402905.1 Glandirana rugosa | reverse complement strand
CATGGTCACCACCCATCTTGAAAAGTTTCCCCCTCACATATACTAATGTGCCACAAACAGGAAGTTAATATCACCAACCATTCCCATTTCATTAAGGTGTATCCATATAAATGGCCCACCCTGTAGATTAAACAGAGGCCAAGATGGCAGCTTCCTTGGCTGAAAATGATAGGAGGGCTTACTTCTACTTTGAGCCCAAAGTTCACCTCATTGAAGTCAATGGGAGCCGAATGTTGAAAAATGCTAATGGCCATTTTCTAGGCTAATAGGCAAAGGATTGTCAAACAAATGAGGGCTTGGCACTGCCCTTGGGTACATGTACCAAAGTATTTTTTTTTTCTAAAACCTTAATTTCGAGGGGAGCAGGTGTTTAATAATCCTTTAATAGCAACATTAAAAATTCAAAATTCCTCTAAATAACATCACTGGGGGTGTGCTGAACCTGTCTGTAAAGTGGGATATCTGTACAATCTATACCACCTGCTACAGCAAAACTAACATTTACAAAGAAAACAAAATGCTGTTTAAATAGTTTGAGATTTCCTTAATCTTTACCACACTCTAAACCTAGATAGTATACATGTTAATAGGGGACCCCACACAACAAAATGTTGGTATAGGAGCCCTTAAAAGTGCATCCCAGACCCTTACCCTCATGAGGGCCTAGTATGGATATCAAGAGGTATCAAGAGGTACTCCACAAAAGAATAAAAAAGCATGGATCCCCCCTAAATTCCATACCAAAAACCTATAAAGGCACTTAATAAAACAAACAAAAAAACAAAAAAGTTCCATAATATAAATCCATCGCCAATCATGCTGTTCAGTGATGCCGATACTGTATATACCAATCATGACAAATAACACTTGATGGCCTTCAAAGGAAAAAGAATCTGCTGACCAACATCTCCATAGACCCCACCACTAAAAGTATGAGCAAAATTTGTTCAATGATGGCAATATTTATTTAATGCTACCCAAACCCTGTCCCTGTGTTTACATAACTGGGGATTCCCTGCCAGTAAATTAATGGGTTGGGTGATGCCATTGGTTGTTAAGTTGCTTCCTTAGCAACCATTAAGAGCAAGAAACAATCATGTACTGTACAGTGCCTTGAAAAAGTATTCATGCTCCTTGAAATTTTCCATGTTTTGTAATATTACAACCAAAAACGTAAATGTATTTTATTGGGATTTTATGTGATAGACCAAAGCAAAGCAGCACATAATTGTGGGAAAAAGGAAAATGCTAAATGGTTTTCAAAATTTTTTACAAATAAATATCTGAAAAGTGTGGTGTGCATTTGTATTTAGCCCCCCTGAGTGAATACTTAGTAGAACCACCTTTTGCTGCAGTTACAGCTGCAAGTCTTTTTGGGTATGTCTGTACCAGCTTTGCACAACTAGAAAGTGAAAATTTTGCCCATTATTCTTTGCAAAATAGCAGAAATTCTGTGAGATTGAATGGAGAGCATTTGTGAACAGCAATTTTCAAGTCTTGCCACAGATTCTCAATTGGATTTAGGTCTGGACTTTGACTGGGCCATTCTAACATAGGAATATGCTTTTATCTAAACCATTTCACTGTAGCTCAGGCTGTATGTTTAGGGTCATTGTCCTGCTGATAGGTGAACCTCCACCCCAGTCTCAAGTCTTTTGCAGACTCTAACACGTTTTCTTCTAGGATTGCCCTGAATTTGGCTCCATCCATCTTCCCATCAACTCTGACCAGTTTCCCTGCCCTTGCTGAAGAAAAACATCCCCACAGCATGATGCTGCCACCACCATGTTTCATGGGGATGGTGTGTTCAAGGAGATGTGCAGTGTTAGTTTTCCGCCACACATAGTGTTTTGCCTTAAGGCCAAAAAGTTCAAATTTGGTCTCATCTAACCAGAGCATGTTCTTCCACGTGTTTGCTGTGTCCCCCACATGGCTTCTCGCAAACAGTACTTCTTATGGCTTTCTTTCAACAATACCTTTCTTCTTGCCACTCTTTCATAAAGGCCAGATTTGGCAAGTGCACGACTAATAGTTGTCCTGTGGACAGATTCTCCCACCTGAGCTGTGGATCTCTGCAGCTCCTCCAGAGTTACCATGGGCCTCTTGGCTGCTTCTCTGATTAATGCTATCCTTGTCTGGCCTGTTAGTTTAGGTGGAAGGCCATACCTTGGTAGGTTTGCAGTTTTGTCATACTTTTTCAATTTTTGGATGATGGATTGAACAGTTCTCCGTGAGATGTTCAAAGCTTTAGAAGTTTTTTTACGTATAACTTAATCCTGCTTTAAACGTCTCCTCAAATTTATCCCTGACCTGTTCGGTGTGTTCCATGACCTTCATGATGCTGTTTCTTTACTAAGGTTCTCTAACAAACCTCTGAGGGCTTCACAGAACAGCTGTATTTATACTGAGATTAAATTACACACAGGTGCACTATAAAGGTAGAGTAAAGAGGGCTGAATACAAATTCACATCACACTTTTCAGATATTTATTTATAAAACCATTTATCATTTTTCTTCCACTTCACAATTATGTGCCACTTGTGTTGGTCTATCACATAAAATCCCAATAAAATACATTTACATTTTTGGTTGTAACATGACAAAATGTGGAAAATGTCAAGGGGTATGAATATTTTTTCAAGGCACTATATATTAGCAGTATTTCTACCACTATTATTAATGGCATTCCGATCCCGCTAAATGAGTAAAAATTCTAGTGTTTGTACGAATGCCCAAACAGCCAACGTTCAGTCAAACTTTGAGCTCACCCCTACTGACAATGCTAGGCCACTGCCTTACAATTAGCAGCCGTTTTGTCAGCCTACTGTACAAGCTCGTTGAGTTGTCTGTTGGCCTGTCTATCTGATAAACCTATGAAGTAGATTTTGGACTGAGGCTGTTATGGACTTTCATGGTACCATACAAAGACTTGACATACACAAGGTGAGTATAAAAGACACATAGTATTACAAAAAATGAGTTAAAACAGACATACATATAAAAAAATACATGACAGCTTGTGTCCTTATGAGGCACTAATTGTCTCTATAAAATCACAAATAGAGTGACACTAGAGAGTGACCACCAGATTAGCAAAAAATAAAAACTGCAGAGATGATCAAATACCACCAAAAGAAAGCTCTATTTATGGGGAAAAAAGGACGTCAATTTTGTTTGGGTACAGCATTGCATGACCGCGCAATGGTCAGTTAAAGAGACGCAGTGCCGTATTGCAAAAAGTGCTCTGGTCAGAAAAGGGTTAAATCCTTCCGGGGCTGAAGTTCTTAAGCTATTTTAATTTGCATGAATAAAAATCCTGGTAGCTTACTCATCACTGGTTGCAGAGATTTATTTTAACACTGTAGGCATTTTTTCTTCGGTTTTCACAAGTTGATTCTGCCAGTAAGGGACTTTCTGTCCTAAGGACATACATTATTGGTTGTTTTTTTCCCTGCATATGTGTAAGAACAGACTAGTGCACTGCTTTTAGATTCTGTATTGCCACTGCTATATCCTGCACACAGGAGACAGAGCCAGAGAATAAGGATTGGCTCGGGCTTGTTCGGAACCGAACGTGCCCGAGCCCGCCAGGAAGTGAACCCTGCACTGCGCTAATCACAGGCAGTGAGACATTCCCCGATCGCTGCAACCACGCATTGGGGAAATGTCTCTCAGCCTGTGATTAGCGGAGTGCAGGGTGGCGGGCTCGGGCATGTTCGGTTCCTAACAAGCCCGAGCCCATCCTTACAAGATAAAAGTGCACAGCATGTGTTGTTTTTTTTGTTTTTTAGTCAAATAAGGATAGTTTAAAAAAAGAGAAAAAAGAAACAGTAATGCACATTCTATTCCTACAATATACTTAATAAAAGTCATTTTTAGTTAAGGTCTAATTATCCTTGAAAAGCTGTTCTGGCTTCAGCACAGTTGCAATGTTTCTAGGATAGAAGTTGCAGCCTAAGTTGCATGTTGTCTGATATTTATGAGGAGATTTGGTAGTTTTTATTTTATTTTGACTCTGCACATGTAACCGTGACACATCTGTAATCATGATATACAGTACAAACCACTGACTCACCACCCAATCATGTGCCAGCATGATTCCTGACTTTTAATAAGCCTTGCAAATGATTGGTTTAATGTAAAAAAAAGTTTTACTTTATAAACAAGGTTAAGTGAGCATTCACTTTCATAGGGGGAAAATTGTTGACTCCTTTAGAAAAAAAAATCTAGCTATAAAACACAATGCACTTTTATCCAAAAATAAACTGCCTTTGCCTCTTGTTAATTAGAAACCTAGAAACTCAGCTGTAGTGAACTGATCCTTAAAATTCTGTGCAGCTACTCCTGCAGTTCACAGGTGAATTATATTCTAATTTTAGCTCATCTATTGGAAAAAAAAGCACTTCGGCATATAATTTTCACAACCTGTAGAATATTAGATATTTATTTACCTCTAACGTCCAATTTCCCTTTATCACGATATAATTAATTTAGTGTTGCATTTCTACTAAAATAATAAATCCTTAAATATAATTACATAATTAAAAAAATAAGCATACATTTCATTGCAAAGAAACAAAATGCATTCCTCAGCTTTATCATTGTAGACACGATACACAATTGTATCTAATGGCATTCAGTTTCTGTAATGGGTTAATAGGGTAAGAAATAAATGTTCACCAACTTATAAGGTCAATAATTGTTGTTTAATCGTCCTACTGTTACTAAGCTGGCACTCAGCAGTCAGAATTACCAGTACAGCATTAATAAACAGGAATGAGTTAATAGCGCATAAAGACCTTCTAGTGGAACAGTGGGGGAGTGGAATATTCTTTTCTTAAGTCAGCTGTAATTAATTACTACATGGTGTGCTTCTGACTATTACCATAACAGAGCAATTGGACGTGAAGAATGGATAATAGTATGGACAAGGAGGTATTTTTAGACTATCAGCAGTGAAGCAGGTAAATGCCCTGCTCAAGCAGAAACCTTTAAATAAGTTCTGAACATTTTTAATGGCATTTAGCCTTGATAGAATTTTGAAAAGATCAATCTTATAAATTATTTAAAATAACTTTAGAACACCGTGGCTGTGATATGTAAATAACAGTCCTACAAATCTCATGCAGGCAGCTAGTGTCACGCTTGTAACGGTTAATTAATCCAACATTTCTTTCTTTTTTTTCACCCACTTTTTTTTCACAACACTCGACTTGCTTTTAGTACATCCAGATTGTGTTTTCTATTAAAAGATTTAATAAGGTTATTTACTGTATATAGGTTGCCAATTTTAAATACAATTTGAATATGTGTTTATTACATTGTCATTTTGATATTAATGGGATCCATTATTCAACTATTTTTGTTACACGGGTTTTGTTTTTCTTTTCTAAGCTCAGCTATGTGCTGTTAAAACATTCTTTCTGATTTCTCAATAACCATTGATTTTGCAAACAGTTGTGCCCTTGAAAAACAAACATTTTCAGCCACATTACAGAAACATTTGTCATTGCTTTTCACCCTGCTGGGAAGATTCACCCTCACTATTTGTACTAACAATTGAAAAAAAAACTTTCAGAGGGTCTATATCCCTTAACGACTTCAGCCCCCGAAGGATTTACCCACTTCCTGACCAGGCCATTTTTTGCGATAGGGCACTGCTTCAGTTTAACTGACAATTGCTCAGTCGTGCGACGTTGTACCCAAACAAAATTGACATCCTTTTTTTCCCGGAAATAGAGCTTTCTTTTGGTGGTATTTTATCACCTCTGCAGTTTTTATTTTTTGTGCTATAAACATGGAATTTTTCTGATTTTAATAAATCAGAGCTAATTATATAAAATTCCTAAATATGGTTGTCTATTCATAAAATTCCTATTCTTAACATTCTTTGTTTAAAAAACACAAATAGAAGCTAATACAATAATTGAAAGTATAGGTACAGATGCTAGCTACATAGTTACATATACAGTACATATAGTATATAGTTAAATAGTTTGTGAGGTTGAAAAAAGACACAAATCCATCAAGTCCAACCTGTGAGTGTGCTTTTATGTCAATGTTATATAGTATATTCCTGTATGTTGTGGTCATTTAGGTGCCTATCCAATAGGTTTTTAAAATTATCCATGCTCCCTTCTGAAAGAAGGGAGAAAAGAATTCCACATCCTCACTGCTCTTACAGTAAATAACTCTCTATGCACTCTAAGGTAAAACCGCCTTTCTTCTAATTTTAGTGAATGCCTGCGTGTCTTTTTATAATCCCTTGCATGGAAAAGTTTTGTCCCTACTGTGGGGTCACCCGTACAGTATTTGTACATTGAAATCATATCCCCTCTCAAGTGTCTTTTCTCCAGAGAAAATACGTTCAGTGCTTGTAATCTTTCCTCATAACTAAGGTCCTCTAGTCCATTATTCACCTTCAATGCTCTTCTCTGGACCCTCCCCAGTTCCAGCACATCCCTCCTGAGGACTGGTGACCAGAACTGGACGGCATACTCCAGGTGCGGCCGGACCAGAGTTTTGTATAGCGGGAGAATTGTCATTTTATCTCTGGAATGAATCCCCTTTTTAACCACTTGCCGACCGCCGATCGGCATCTGACGGCGGCAAAGTGGCTCGTTCCCGCAAATCGCCGTCATACGACGCACGCGCGCTCACTGTGTCCAGGGGGGGCCAGGGAGCGGGTGCGGCGGCTTCGATTGCCGCCGGCCACCCGCGATGCCCCCCCCCCGGAGCGAATGAGCGGAGGTCCGTGTATGTAAACACGGACCTCCGCTCTGTGTGAGGGGGAAGGGCTGTGATCACAGCCTTCCTTTACGTGAAGGCTGTGATAACTTCCCTTCCCCTGTTAGGGCATCCCCCATACAGTTAGAACACGCCCAGGGAACATAGTTAACCCTTAGCGCGCCCCCTGCAGGTTAACCCCTTCACTGCCATTGACATTTACACAGTAATCAGTGCATTTTTATACCACTGATCGCTGTATAAATGCCAATGGTCCCAAAAAAGTGTCAAAACGTTCCGCCATGTCCGCTGCAATATCGCAGTACCGCAAAAAATCGCAGATCGCCGCCATTTTTAGTAAAAAATAAAAAAAATTAAAAACCCCAAAAATGAATTCTCATCATCCGTAAACGCGACCACTTTTGCGCAAACCAATCAATAAACGCCGATTGCGATTTTTTTATCGCAAATATGAGGAAGAATATAAATCGGCCAAAAACGGTGAAAAAAAATGTTTTTTTATATTTTTTTTTTGGATTTGTATTTTAGGAAAAAGTAAGAAATTTGGGTTTTTTTTGCAAAATTGTCGCTCTTCTTTTGTTTATAGCGGCGATCAGAAATGACGCAGCGGTGATCAAATACCACCAAAAGAAAGCTCTGTTTGTGGGAAAAAAAGGACGCAAATTTCGTTTGGGTACAACGTTGCACGACCGCGCAATTGTCAGTTAAAGCGACGCAGCGCCGAATCGCAAAAAGGGCTCCGGTCCTAAAGCTGGAAATCCTTCCGGGGCTGAAGTGGTTAATGCATGCCAATATCCTGTTGGCTTTGCTTGCAACAGCCAGGCATTGCATGCCATTGCTGACCCTGTCATCTACTAAGACCCCTAGGTCCTTTTCCATACTGGATTCCCCCAGAGGCTTTCCCCCTAGTGAGTAGTTTGCATTCATAATTTTGGCACCCAAATGTATTATTTTACATTTCTCTACATTAATCCTCATTTGCCATGCAGTTGCCCACCCCGCTAATTTGTCCAGATCTTCTTGCAAGGTTTGCACATCCTGTGGAGAACTTATTGCCCTGCATTGCTTTGGCCCTCTTCTATATTGCAATTATATTTGATATGTATTGAAACATCCAAAGCCTTTCATATGAAAAACTAGGAAATAGGGGATTGAGCTTGACATATTTTGTGAGCCAAGTCAATCACTTCCTTAGCAGATTAACTAAGTAAATATAATTCACAATGTAACATGAAGATAAGGTCAGCTTTCTTTAAAACAAAAATATGAATGGCGTCTGTCCCAAAGGTGCATGACCCAGATGCCCAAGGTGGATTGAAAAAGCCTCAAGGAATACCAAGGATAGTTACAAAAACCTCCCACATTTGAAGAATAGTAGTGGCAAGTGCAGCTAAGTCTTGAACTGTATCCTAACTGATCAATCCACTGTCCACCATATTCAAAGAATTTCATAAAATGCCAATAGTTAAGCCTTGGAAAACACTAACTGGGTTGTAATTCAAGGGATAAATGGTAGAGCTGGGCGAACAGTTCGAGCCGAGAAATAGTTTGGCTCAAACATCGCTTGTTCGCCCGTTGAGCAAACACCTGAATTTGCGGGTTGCTCATCAGGATGTTTGCCTGCCGACTCCACAGTGTATTCTAAGCTTTGCCCAATCAGTGCACAGTAAATAGCTGGTTGTTAAGAAGCAGGCCGGGAAACCAGCCACAGTGTCCATAACAACAGAGGAGTCATCATCTGTCAACAGGCTTCCCGCTGACAGCCAAATGAAAAAAAAACATTGCAGGCAATAGAAATTTTTTTAAACAAACTGAGTCTGATCCCCTCAAAATCCATACCGGACCCTTAAGTCTGGGGGGGACCCTTAGGTCAAGGGGGCCCCAGATCCCACCTCCCTATGTAAATGAGTATCTGGTACATTGTACCCCTACTTATTCACCAAAAAAGTGTCAAAAAAGAAATAAAAACAGACACAGGTTTTGACAATTCTTTTATTAAAAATAAAAAAATGATGTCCCTCCGATGTAGCTCCATCGTCAATCATGACACCTGCCACCACCGCCAGCGAAGGCTAACCGCGACTGCAGGCTCCTCTGTTTGACAGTTCTTAAGTAAGGGGCAGGGTCTACAGTCAGCGGTTTAGCCTTCATCACGGGCGGAGCTTTTTTTTTTCCGGCGATATCGTGATTGACAATGGATCTACATTGGGGGGACATTGTTTGTTTTATTTTTAACAAAGGAATTGTCAAAAACTGTGTGTGTGTTTTTACTTCTTTTTGACGCTATTTTAGTGAATGGCTAGGTGGTACTATGTACCCCTTATTAAAGGGAGCTTCCAGATTCTGATAAGCCCACTGCCCGCAGACCCCCTCAACCACAGCCGAGGAATGTTGGGATTGTCAAGAAGAGGCCCTTGTCCTCTCAGAGCCCCCCTGCCCCAAAGCAACCCCCCATGTTGAGAGCATGTGACCTGGTATGGTTCAGGAGGGGGGGCACTCGCTCCCCCCCCCCATTTTCTGGACTGCCAGGGTGCATGCTCAGATAAGGGTCTGGTATGGATTTTGGGGGAGACCCAATGCCAAAAATTTCTGTGGGGTTCCAAAGGGCCTGGTATGGCTTGGAAGGGGACCCCCATGTCATTTTTTAAAACATTTTTGTATTGTCGGCAATGGTATTGTATTGCCGAAAATTTAAATGTCAATTTTTTTTCTTTATAAATGTTTTGCTGCAGCATTTCACTTTAAGCATCATTAAAATTTCTGCTCCTGTAAAAACAATCTATTTAAAAAAAAATGTTTGCATTGATACATGTCCCCCAGGGCAGTACCTGGGCCCCCATTCCCCTTTTATGGCCAGAAACTTGCATATAAGACTTCAAAATGGTCACTTTTGATTTTTCAAGTTTGGGTCCTATAGACTTTAATAGGGTTCGGAGTTTGGGTCTGAACTTTTGCGATGCTCGAGAGTTCTGGTGGGAACCGAACCAGGGGGTATTTGGCTCAACTACAGTATATTAAATGGGGGGTATATTAATATTTGTATCTGTACATTTGATTGTTATAATAACCTATATTTTTGTTTTTAAGTAAATCATTTTGTGAAGAGACAAATAAATGTATTCATTTTATATCATTTGTTTTGATTTATTGGTACCTAAAAAATCCCATGGTAAAATACCTTGGTGAGCTCACTCTTTGTCCTGATGACTAGAGATGAGCTTCAGGTTCAGGTTGCAGCAAGACCAACACATTTACAGTTTGTGAACATTGCAAACTAATACTGCCATTCGCCTTCATAACAACAAACTACCAGTAATGCATTTCCTGGCCTATGAACTTAGGTCTTAGAATGGCAAGTAATGGAGGCTTTGTTATGTACTATCAAAGACAGTGTTCCCAACAAGTATATAGACGATATGCTTACCTGCAATATGAAAAGCATAGATGGTGCTATTGATAAAGTGCACAGATTAGTGTAGGGCTTGTAAGTACTAGTCTCTTAAAATAGGCATAAACTGTTACTAAATGTCTTTTAGAGAGTAAAACGCTTGGTATCTTGGGGAGTTTTGGGGTGGGTGAGGGAAGGATTGTTGTGTGTTAATGTTGCTCATGTGTGTCTTGCAGCCTCTTTACAGCCACAACAGTCTGAATGAGTGTTTTAAAAAGGACATATTTCTAATTTTTTTTTTCACAGCCTGTCTCGGAGTCCACATGCATTTCACTGCTAAATTGCTGCTTGTGTATTTTCACAGGGCATATTTCCTAACTTTTGCTAGCTGTACTTTTTTATTTGTAAAACAATGCAGCATTCATGGGCAATATGCATCAGTACCTTCCTTTAATTTTCGGAAAGGATGTGACAGGGTACAAATACTGTAACAAGGACTTTTATATCAATATAATCAGCTTGTTAAAGCTTATATGGCATTGGTTGGATTTACATCTGCTTTACCAAACTGTGCTTGAGTTCTTTGAAATGCAATGCTGGAGTACATTTTCTTAGCTTTGTTTTCTATTAAATGGGGTTTCCTCTTTTTATTTATTTATGTATTTATTTATTTTTCATTTAGGGGTAATTCGAGTGCACGAGGCAGTTGCTGCTTAAGGTCAATTTACCGTGTGCAACTAAAGCAACTCACATGACATCACTCACATTTACTGCACCCTCTGTACCAGTGGTCTCCAAACTGCAGCCTTGGGGCTGGATGTGGCCCTTTGCTTGCTTTCATCCAGCCCTTGGGGCATTATTCAGCCCACTGTCAGCAACAGTGCGGCATAGTTCCTGCCGATGACACTAGTCCTCTTACTGACCCCCAATTATGGCACACTATTCCTCCCATTGATACCAAAAATAGTGCACTATTCCTCCCACTGACACGAACAGTGAGGCATAATTCTTTCCACTGATCCCAATAATGGGGCACTATTCCTCTGAGTGATACCAATGATGGGGTAGTATTACTCCCCCTAATACAACAATCATTGTGCATTGTCTAATCCCCCTGACACCAAGACATTTTCTTCTCCCACTGTCCACAGTTTGTCCCCCTTAAAGTTTGAAGGACAGTAAACTGGTCCTTTGTTTAGAAAGTTTGGAGACCACTGCTCTATACCCATAGATAGAATAAAAGTTAGGCATACAGTATAGCACTTAGGCCTATTATGTCTCATTTAAACTGTCCTACTGCTAGCCAATTTTAGACTGCTGTATCCTCTGCAATATCATCATTTTTATAAAAATACTCTTTATGCAATTACTAATAGGTACTGTAAGCTAAAAAAGTTATAAAACTATTAATGAAGCATTAACATAAAGGAAGTTATTTAGTAGCTGCCTAAAAATGCAAAGGCCCTTTACAATAAGCTGCATAAACTAAAAAATATTTTTTTCTTTACTTTTCCTCAACAGAAAAAAGCAATTCTGCAAAATGCATTGGAACATTTAGGCAAAGTCATCATGTAATTTCTTATCAAACTCTTCATCATTGTCAAGCAAGTAAATAATGTCTGGCTATCACAAAATAAGTGTCAGTTGGTATACTTATCCTATATTCTATTTGATCTATAAGGTCTGGAAATCCGTTAAAAAAATGAGTATTATAGGGTATACCCGATTTACACCATTATGGTCAAACAGAGCACTCTCTGAATTTTCCAGTGCCTACAACTAGGACATGCTCTGAAGTTCCACGGTTTGGTCTGGAAGGTCTCTTTTTTTGTAACTCCCATATTGGACAGTGTAGTCCAAGCTAATAACACAAAGGGTCTCATTTCTAAAGTTTATACACAATTGCTATCTAATTTGCTTCTTAAATTTCCTATACCATGTAGGCAGCAATGGGAGTTGGATGTTGATGTGGCTCTAGGAGACATATGGGTTCAAATAATGTACAACGTTCAGCTGGTCTCGCTGTCTCCAACTCAAAGAGTCACTCAACTATTCATCTTACATAGGTCCTATTGGACCCAGAAACTGCTGAATAGGATAGGTAGGAAGTATAATCCTGAAGGTTCAAAATGTGCCCAATCTTCTAGCTCTTTTGTTCCCTTGTTTTGGAGATGTCCAAAATTACATCTCTATTGGCGGTATGTAATAGATGTGATAAACTCTGTTTATAACACTGCGTTAATTCAAGATCCCACTCTATGCCTATTAGGATATATGAATCCCAACAATCAGGTAGTGGCTGTTATAAGATCACTTTTTATGGCCCATAAGTTGATAACTGCTCGTTGGGTCTTGCCCAACCCTCCTACCCTGGGGGACTGGGAAATGGATAAACATGTAATGTTTGAAAAACACACCTATGTTCAACAAAACGCATCCTTGAAGTTTGAAAATATATGGAAACATGTATAGATGCTCCATATTCCAGCCTAAACGCATAATAAAGAGAGGTAGTGTTTGAAGAGCAGGTTGGTCTGTTCTATTTAACTTCTTAAACAGTGTATCAGTTGCTCTGGAATATTTCTGGAATTTTTGGTATACTTGATAATAATGAAATAAACGTGTTGTTGTTAAAGTTTTATCAGCTTAACTAAAAAGTAAGGAAAGGAGAGAGGAAGAGAGAGAGGAGAGAAATGGAAAAGTTGGAAAGGGAATTTCTTCTCTTTTTTTTTTCTTTGGTTGTTTTGTTTATCTGTATATGCTTGTTATATAAAATCTGATTTTAAAAAAGGAAATATTCATGATCTTTGATCTGCTTAGCCTTCATGTGATCACCACACCAATCCTCTTTAGATCAGGAGTTCCATTCAGGTTGAATGGAATTTCTTTATTACCAATACAGAGTCATAGCAAGATCATTCCATTGGTATACATGTCTGTGGCAGCAAAAGGCTGTCCTGCTTCAATTCAGGAGAAAAGATTGCTTGTAAGGCTCCTTTCAAGCGGGGGGATGTTCTGCCATTGCTAAATGCAAGTCAGATACCGGAGGCAAAAGCACAACGATTACTTGCATTTGTACATTCCGATTAGCCACGGTTATGTGCGTTAACATGCGGCTGCGTTTAGCTGCGACGGAAAAGTCCTTTAATTCCCATAGCAACCCTTTTATTTTTTTATGTACTTTGACTACCCATGATGCATCATTCCACTGTATTTTTGTCCACCCACTTCCTGTGCCTTTGTTCAGTGCCTGTTCCTTTATTCAGTGAGAGAACTTTGACCAAGTGTGATTACTGAATATGGATGGTTATGCCAGAAATATGTTTGCAATACTAATTTTGCTGCTTATGAGGATGAAAAGGAGGAGACAGAGGGATCCAATACAGCGGAGGAGACGTCGTCTGTACTGGGTGCATCCTTTGACCTCCCAACGTCCATCTATTGGCTACTTTGCTCTCATGTTTGGGGAAATGCGTTCTCACCAAGACAAGTTCTACAATTTTACTAGGATGTCGGCGGCAACCTTCGATCAGTTGTTAGACCTTGTAAGAGGATGTCTGAGTCGGAGCCATACCAACATGAGACAAAGCATTAGTGCGGAAGAACTGTTGTTGTTCATGTGCATGCACCTTTTATATATCTATATATATATATATACTGTATATATATATATATATATATATATATATATATATATATATTAAGGGCCTGTGGGGTTTCAAGCCATGCCTGGGCTTGAAATGTCAGGCCCAAGCGAGTTGAGATTATATATATATATATATATATATATATATATATATATATCCAGGGCCTGTGGGGTTTCAAGCCATGCCTGGGCTTGAAATGTCAGGCCCAAGCGAGTTGAGATTATATATATATATATATATATATATATATATATATATATTTAATTATGAAAAGTCTGGGTAAAACTTCTACTAGAGGAAAAAACGTAAAAAAATCCAAAAATAAAAAAATTTTTATAAATTTCAATAAAGGGACAGGGGTAAAGAAACATCCCGTGAACAGGGTGGGAATGGGTGTAAAAGGAAGGAAAACGTCTGGAGATCCTGGAAGGACCCGAAAAAATGTCGTAAAAATTCTAAAAAGTAATTTTAATGGTCTTGTGGCCTGGGCTTGGGCCTGAAAAAAACTTTCAGGCCCAGGCCCAGGGCCTGTGGGGTTTCAAGCCATGCCTGGGCTTGAAATGTCAGGCCCAAGCGAGTTGAGATTATATATATATATATATATATATATATATATATATATAT
>BLSH010100006.1:28455-42282 GCA_018402905.1 Glandirana rugosa | reverse complement strand
ATACACCGCCTCCCAGCAATGATAACGTGTCCGACAATTCACACAAAATCCCCCCCACATGTATAAGATTCGTTTGATAATTTCAAATTATCCCTACCCAATCTGCTAAACGTATAGGTCTCATTTATATACTATCCCCCGCCTGTACAAGGAGGCCGTCAATCCCCCCCCATTCCTGAAAGAATCTACCCTACACCTCCCATTATTCTTATTGCCCCCTCACCCTCATACCCCCTCTGTTTTATTCTACCCCACCAAAAACAGACCCCCCCCCATCTACCTTCCCCCCATATCTCCGCCGAGGGTAGGTGTGCTGGTTCACACCTCCTCGTTAAATTCTGTTAAGAGATATCCTCTCCCCGCATCTTCAGAAAGATATCCATCACCGACAGGACTAACTAACACCAGCCTAGATTCTAGCTCGATAACCGATAAGCCTGGCTAAGAATAGAAATGGTTAGATACAAGCAGTAAGTTACATTATATAAAATAATCTTGTTGTAACACAATATGTATGATGCTGCATCTCTCTATTGGTCAATTGTTCCTATACCTCATGTAGAGCACATGAATGCCACTTTCCTATCACATTGTATATTGTACATGTCCTGATTCTCTCTTGCCAGAATGTAATATTGTAAACGTTCAATAAAATCTATTTTTTGGAAAAAAAAAAAAAGAAACATCTCCAAACATCCAGGTTTTGCAGACCAGACCTCTAATAACACTCAGATGCCCACTGGCGCCCTACAGGATTGTAAGGACAAACCAGAGGACATGGAGGCAGGGGTGGAAGGGGATCACACATTCTCCAGAGCTCAGGACCTCCTCATTTTGAACTCAACAATCCCCAGGCCTGCTCCCCGGCTTCTACAATCTCCCTCCTTGAGAGGACCCTGGACGAAATGTTTGCCTCCCCGAATGGGACACGGGCACCAGACCCGGACACTCCTGGAATCCTGGGGTCCCCCTCACCAACACTACACTTGGACCTCCGTTTCATGATGGAAACCTTCTCCAAGATGCTCTCTAAAGGTTTGGCCCAAACCGCTTCTCAAATCATGTCCACTATCCAAACGGACCTTCAGAACTTGGGGTCCAGAATTGATGTTATTGAACAAAAGACGGACCAAACAATTGCCAGAGTGAACCAGAATACTTCCCGCATCCAGAACCTCCAAGAACAGCTGGACACTGCCCTCTCTAAGATAGATGACCTTGAAAATCGCTCTCGTAGATACAATTTCTGTATCCGGGGGCTTCCGGAATCCATCCATGTTCAGGGCTCAGTACGATCCTTCATTAAAGAAATTATTCCTGACATACCAGATCACAGATTGGAACTTTGACAGGGCCCACAGAGCCCTCCAGGCACCTCGCTCGGACGGGCTCCCCAGGGACATAGTGGTCAAACCACATTTCTATGCAGTGAAGGAGGAGATCATGAGACTCACCAGGAATATCCCACAGCTGTCCTTTCAGGGCCACTCCATTCAGGTGTTCGCTGATATATCTCCTGCCACCATCCCAAAGAGGAGAGCCCTTAGACCATTGCTCGAGGTCTTATCCCAAAAATATATCAAATATTGTCGGTCCTTCCCATTCCGCCTCTCTTTCACCTTCAAAAGCAAGAATTACGGATTCTCCTCTTTTCAGGAAGGAGAACTCCTACTGGTCAAGCTAAACCTTATCTCGCTGGATCCTTCCTCTACCATGCATCCTAAAAATGCTGGCTCCACAAAGCGCCCCTCTCCTCAAAGCCCAATATCTCCAGTCTGGCGGAACCAACAGTCCAAGAGGTCTAAAGACTCTCACCCACCTTGATTCTACCACTTTTCCTCAAGGGCTTTCTTCACATACTGACTGGCTCAACATAAGTCGATAGTTCTCTCACCCCACTTGTTGGAACTTTGTAGCTACTTATTATTCCTGTTTATATCCATGTTTCCACGCATGGTGTCTGAATAATCCAGGTTTCCCCCCTATTTTTTACTTCTTTTTTATGGTTGGTTAAGTTACTCTGGGATGGCGGGGGGTCTTGATTTTGCTGGGCCCCTAGGTCCCGGCTCTGCTCTGCTCAGTCCCGCTGTATGGGCGGGAAATTTTTTGCCGGGTTGCGCCTGGGTCTGGGCGTCCATTCCATAGTTTTGGGGGCCATTCCCAGGTTCCAATACCACGTAGTGAATATGTTTTTAGGTTTCTTGTGCCTTACAGTTGCCCAGGAGGCTGCCAGGTTTCGCTTAAGGTGGCCCTTTTTGGTTTGCCGAATGATTGCCAGTTGGTGGGGGGACGGGGTGGGCGGGTCACATTTAGGTGCACCCCTCTGCCTAGCCTCCCCCCCACCGGGCTTCCCTTCTTTTCTGGGGGGTTTCAGGGGCCTCATGGTTTTCGCTGGGTGATTTTATTTGGGGCTTTCCCGGTTAACTCAGAGATATGGGCTACTTCATAGATGGGGTGGTAGGCATGCTCCTCCCTCTGTTCTTGGGCGCTACTTTATGGTGTCCACGGGAACAGATGTGATGCTGCCGGATAGGCAGATGTTACTTGGTTGTTCCTGGGGCATGGGTGCTGGTTTCCTAGCTCCCATCCCCCAGACACAGAGGGGTTTGGCGGCATTTGGTCGCCCCCCCTCTCCTCTACCTTCTCTTGTCCATGCATCCCTTCCTCTTCTCTCTCTTCTTCTTTCTCCTCCTCTGTTTTTCTATCCCCAGGCGTCAGGGCAGCATCTTCTTCATGAGCGTGAGGTGTTCCGCACCATATTCTTCAAAAAAGGTACAGACGTCATACTCTCTTCATCTGGGTTGGGTAAGTCTATTCTCCATTTCGTGAATACGTTCCGTTTACCAACATGGCAACCTCCCCCACTCCAGCAGGCGTATTGAAATTAGCCTTGCATAATGTCCAAGGCTTAAACTCCCACTTAAAATGATGAAAGTATTTCCAGGCTGCCCTATCCCAGCACCTGGAGGTCCTTCTCCTTCAGCAAAATCACTTTCCCACTCAATTTAACACTAAATTTGTCCACGCGGGCTTCCCCCAATTCTTTTTGGTGAACGCTTCAGACAAGACGAGAGGGGTTGGAATTTTCTTTGCTAAAGGGACTGGATTCCAGTCTCATCAGGATGTCAGGGACCCCAAGGTCAGATTTATCCTTTTGTCAGGGGACCTCAGGGGTCACACTTTTACATTTGTCTCTTATTATGCCCCGAATCAGGGTCAGGCGCAATTCTTCTGATACATGCTTGACTCCTTCTCCCCCCACTTCGAGGGTACTGTCATTCTAGGGGGGGACTCAAATACTGCTCTGGACCACATGCTGGACAAATCAGGGTCCGTCCGTGTACGCCTCCTTCAACTCCCGAAGAGGAGCTTGAGAATTGCCAAGCCCTGTGGGGCCAATTGGTCTCAGGAGTTTTACATGTGACCTCCTTAGATGTTGCTGGTTTAATTATTGTCAGTGCAGGGGTTGGCCAGGTTGGGCTCGGCTTGATCCCAAAAGGGGTGTCGGGTGGAGTTTCCGGGGTCGGCCCTTAGGCTCTCCCCATGTGGTGTTCTCGTTTGATTTATTTCATACTGGTGCATGTGATGTCTTTAATTTTTTGTGTTTTTACTGTGGAATTTTCTCCTGGTATGGCCTTCCCATACCTATTGTGCTTTTTCTCTTTTGTATTTCTGTAAAATCAATAAAACCATTTCAAACAAAAAATAAAAATCCATCTCTTCCACTAGTAAAAGCAGCACACACATGTCACAAAAATACTGGCTAGGAACACAGTTGACTGTTTGATCACCCTCGATGTTTAACCCTTCCCAGCCAGTGTCATTTGTAAAATGACAGTGCATATTTTTAGCACTGATCACTGTATTCGTGTCACTGGTTCCCGCAAAGTGTGAAAAGTGTAATTAGTGTCCAATTGTCTGCCCCGATATTGCAGTCCTGCTATAAGACGCTGATCGCCGCCATTACTAGTATAAAATAAATAAGAATTCCATAAATATAACATAGTTTGTAGATGCTATAGCATTCACATAAACTAATCAATATACGCTTATTGGGATTTATTTTACCAAAAACATGTAGCAGAATACATATTGGCCCAAAATTTATGAAGAAATTTTATTTTTTACATTTTATATTGGATATGTTTTATAGCAGAATGTAAATATATATATTTTTTTTTCAAAATTGACAGTGTTTTTTTGTTTATAGTGCAAAAAATAAAAAATGCAATGGTGATCAAATTTTACCAAAAGAAAGCTCTATTTGTTGTAAAAAAAAATCCTAAATCTTATGTGGGTACAGTGTTGCATGACCACGCAATTGTCAGTTAAAGTAACACAGTGCCGTATTGCAACAACTGGCCTGGTCATGAAGGGGAGTAAATATTCCAGATATCAAGTGGTTAAGGAAGAACACTGAGAACTCTGATGTAAGGAGGAGACTCTGATGTAAGGGCGAACACTGCAGACACTAGTGTAAAGGGTAACTTTGATATAAGGGGGTCCCTGATAACCAGAACCCCCACTTTAATCATAGTTCCCAGCATTCCGTTTTAACCAGGGTTTTCAGAGCCCCCCTTACATCAGAGTCTGCAGAATTTCACTGTTAGTGGGAGTAAAAGGGAACTCTGATGTAAGGAGTGCTCTGGAAACCCTGATTTAATGGGGGGGGCTCTGATGTAAGGGAGAACACTGTGGACTGTGGTGTAAAGGGGAACTCTGATGTAAGGGAGTCTCTGCTCACGGAGCACCCCTTACATCTGACTCCCCCTTACATTAGTGTACTCAGTGGCAGGAGAGAGCAGGGAGGGAGGGGGGACACTTCAGTCACGGTGAATGGGAAGCTCACTCACTCCAGTAAGGTGGCTCAGGCAGTCTGCATATTTCCTTCAAGAGGTAGTTGCCGGCTGCTGGGCTTTCCTGGTCACTCACCCCCTTTCTGAGCACAGCGCTGCTGGTGATTTGAGTGTGGGCAGGGTAGACACAGGACGAGAGGGGCAGGAGGAGGAAGAGCATATTCAGCTCTCACTCTCTCTCCTCTCCTGTCCATTCATCTGTTAATGCTAGGTCTGGGCAGCATGAGAGAGAGTGTAACATACACTCTCTGCTTACAACTGCAGCCAGAAACCCTGCCATGGAGCCGCAGTCTGGGCTCTTGGGCCCCCCCTACAGTGGCAGAACACCAGGGCCCGGTCTCAAGTGCAACCTTTGTGACCCTGGTAGTTTTGGCTCTGACCCAGGAGCTGGAGAGCACACCTTTCACTGGAGTAACGTTGTTATAACAAAAAGTGTTACACTAAAAACCCCAGAAGACGTCTGTGCAGACAAAACGCTTTGGGTGGGGACCACGTGCCTATCGCAGTCTTTCTTTTATGTATTTTATTTGCCGGCTTTTATTTTGTCTGTTCCTGTATCAGTGGAATAAACTGGTATGTTTTACTACACAACGTGGAGCAGTTTCTTTTCTTCACATGGTTCCCGGTGAGGTCTGATGTTGAGGGTAGCCTTGACTTCGGTGCTACCGAAGGGACCACCCAAGAGGAGAAGTTCACCAGTACCACCAACGAAGATCCTGCCATCACTGTTTGTGGAGTTTTTCACTACAAGCCTGTAAGGTCCACTGGCTGTACGGTCAAGTGTATCCAACCCATCTGGTAAGAGTCTGGTAAGAGTAAGAGTCTGGTAAGAATTGTTGGTCTTTATTGTCATCATTAACCCTCTACAATGATCTTTGGATGATAACTCACCAAGGATTCAATCTATGCATATTCCACCTGTCTTTGTGCTCATCTTTATTGTTTATTTGGGACATTTGTTTGGACTTTTTATGCACTGTTCACTTTAATTCTTTAACCATCACAGGTTTATTTGGACTTTTTCACTTGAATCATTGACCATCATAGAGTCAACTTATTTGATACCCTGTTCACTTTAAGTCATTCACCATCACAGGTTATTTGGACTTAATGTAGAGTCAGCTTATGCACCGTCACTTTATTTTTGAGTATATGTATGTGATCACTACAGGTTCTATATATGCACTGTCACTTTAAATAACTGAGTGACCTGGTCATATGAATCACTTCCTTTTTTTAGCGCAACACTTTTTGTTTATTTCCTTGGTCGTATTTGGTCGAATGCTGTGTTTGCGGCTTTTGATTAACCAATAGCGCGATAGCCTACACTTTTTACATTGTTATAACAAAGCCAGGTAAGCTTATTTTTTAAAGCCTAACCCCAACCAAAAACCTTGAAAAACCCTATTAATTGTATTTATAGTGAGGAATATATTGAACCGCCAGTTTTCTTTTCCATTGATTCCTTCTCACTTGTTGATCTGGTAGCAGTAGATCTAAGAAATAAGAATTGATAGGATAAACTGTATATTCAGTAAGGGCAGAGGCAGGAACAGATTTTTTTTAGCAGAGTGTGGAATGGTCAGAATCTCAGGAAATGTAACTTGGTGTCTTTGTCTTCCTTTCCTAGTGACAACTGTTCTCATCTTACATTATAATAAATCTGAGCTCAAAATATTTACTGTCTTATAGAGAACATATAGAAATGTTAATTGTGCCTTAACATGAGTTTCTTTTTCTTAAGTGCCTTCTGAAATAATCCTTGTGTCTTAAGCCTCATAGCTGTATTTCTACAGTGTGAGAACTAAGATACTGTGCTCTAACTATTAATCTTACTACTCTTTCAGGGTTTGGTGTCAGATATGGTGATATCTCTATTGCACTGCTCACTGCTATCCTTACTGGAGAGAAAGCTGTACCTGATGACCTACAGTGAAAGGATATCCCTGCTTCTGCTTCACTACTTTTGTGAATCATTGGTTCCTCAACCTCTCCTGTTGTTTCTTAAATATTGTCCCACCAGACATCAGATCATCAGCTCTGATAAAAGTAACCAAAGCCCTGCTCCCCTATCAATATGGCCTATATGAAGACCAAAATGCAGAACATACATGAAAGACCAGTAATGGGGAAAATATCAGCTGCCAATGGGCATTACTTGTAGAAAGTCCATTGCCCTCTGTTAGCCTTTTTTGAGCTTATCTCCCACAGTTCAGGTCATCCTTATCTTGTTTTTTTGTCACCAATACAACAGCCTGACCTTTTCCCGTTCTTTTCAAAACTGAAAATAAGTGCTGGTTGGTAGGCTTGTGCAATTCGTTTAGTTCTGAATATCGTTTTTACCGAATTTTGCAAAATTCGGCAATTCGGACGAATTCCGAATTTCAGAATTTTCCCAAATTTTAATTTTTCCGATTCTAAAATTTGGAAATTCGCTGTAATTCGGCAATTGCGGTATTTTGGAAATTTGCGGCAATTTGGCAATTGCGGTAATTCGGAAATTAGTCAATCGGAACAGCCGAAAATCCAAAATTTGAAAATTCAGGAATTCGGAAATCTGAAAATTTGAAAATAACAAAGAACATTTGAAATAATAGCTAACTAATAAATAACTATTAAATTATGGGTATTGGAATTTCCCTGAAAATATGGCTGTTAGTGATAAATTTCATATTTAAGTTCACTAACAGCCACATTTTCAAGGAAATTCCAATACCTATAATTTAATAGTTATTTATTATTATTTCAAATGTTCTTTCTTATTTTAGAATTTTGATAATTCGGAAATTCTGAAATTAGAAAGAACATTTGAAATAATAAGTTATTCTTTCAAATGTTCTTTCTTATTTCCGAATTTCCGAATTTTGGAAATTCGGAAATTGGGAAATAAGCAATAACATTTGAAATAATAAATAACTATTAAATTATAGATATTGGAGTTTCCTTGAAAATTTGGCTGTTAGTGAACTTAAATATGAAATTTAATAAATTTCATATTTAAGTACACTAACAGCCAAATTTTCAAGGAAATTCCAATACCTATAATTTAATATTTATTTACTATGATTTCAAATGTTCTTTCTTATTTCCCAATTTCTGAATTTTTGAAATTCAGAAATAAGAAAGAACATTTGAAATAATAAGTTATTATTTCAAATGTTCTTTCTTATTTCCGAATTTCGGAAATTCAAAAATAAGAAAGACCATTTGAAATAATAATAAACTATTTAATTATAGGTTTTGGAATTTCCTTGAACACTTGGCTGCTGGTGAACTTAAATATGAAATTTATCACTGACAGCCATATTTTCAAGGAAATTCCAATACCTATAATTTAATAGTTATTTATTAGTTAGTTATTATTTCAAATGTTCTTTGCCATTTTCAAATTTTCGAATATCAGAATTTCCAAATTTCCGAATTTCGGATTTTTGGCTGTTCCGATTGCGAAAATTACCACAATTGGCGAATTACCGCAATTGCAGAATTACCGCAAATTTCTTAATTTCCGAATTACCACAATTACTGCAATTGCTGAATTTCCGAATTACTGCAATTGCCGAATTATCAAAATTTTCTGAATTTTTTACATTTTCGAATTTACGAAAAAAATAAAAACAAAAAAAACGAAAATGAACACATTTTTCAGCAATGCACAAGTCTACAGGTTGCAGGTGACGTGAGCTTTAACTTGCTTCACAACAGCACACTAAAACCCCTTGAGCTCTGGAAGATTATACCCCCTTCATGACCAGGCCTTTTCCTGCTATTTGGCACTGTGCTACTTTAACTGGTGATTGTGCGGTCATGCAATCCCAAACAAAATTTATATATTTTTTTCACACAAATAGAGCTTTCTTTTGGTGGTATTTTATTGCCACTGAGTTTTTTATTTTTTCACGCTATAAATGAAAAAAGCATACATTTTGAAAAAAAACAACAATATTTTTTACTTTCTGTTATAAAATATATCCAATAAAAAATAAAAATATTTCTTCATACATTTAGGCCAAAATGTATTCTGCTACATGCCTATGGTAAAAACAAATCCCAATAAGTGTATATTGATTTGTTTTTGTGAAAGTTATAGCATCTACAATCTATGAGATATATACTGGATTTATTTTTTTTATACCAGTAATGGCAGCGATTAGCAACTTATAGCAGGATGGTGGGCAATCTGACACTAACTGACACTTTGTGGGAACTGGCTAACTGCACTGACATCTCCAGTGACACTAATACAGTGATCAGTGCTAGTAATATACACTGATACTGTACTAATGACACTGGCTGGGAAGGGGTTAACATCTGGGAAATCAAAGAGTTAAATGTGTGCCTAACAATGTGTAATATGTGCTGATTTTACTAAGCAATGTGGCGGTTTTTATTTCCTGCTTTGCAGGGAAGGAAAAACTGGCACATTGCCAAATTCAGAAGAGAGCTTTGTGTTGTTTACATACACAGAGCTCTCTCCTGTCACTCGCTCTGATGATTGGTGGGTCCTGGCCATAAATCATTGGCCGGGAACCACTGATCGGCGTGTACTGGGGCCAGTGACCTACCCGGAGATGCAGAATAACATATATATATATATATCTATATATATAGATATATATATACTGTACGTAATTCTGTGCATCCAGCCTGCACTGTAGCAGTAAAATTACAGTGCGGTCGGCAAGTGGATAATCTTATTGTTTTCGGTTTCGGCACAGCACTTTGCTAATAATTATTGTTCTCTGCTGCAAAACCTCACTAATTTAACTTATTTTGTCATTTATTAAAAAAATTGCATGGTCTTCACTTATTTATTTTGCCTTTCAGAGGCTTTAACTTTGAGAATAGTAATTGGGTAAAAAAAATGCAAAAATAGTGACCATATTTGATTTGCCAAATGGAATGATCTTCTAATCGTGTCCTTTAGTGGCATCAGCCTCTGAATGTCCTATTTTAAAAGTCTGAGGCCTTTTAGAACACAAAGCACTGAAAGGACTTGGACTGTTAAATACTACATCTGGGCTCAGTAACACGCATACTAATAACATCATTACAGCTGAGTGGCTTAGAGAGAGCATGTTTATTCCATCGTGCTTCCTGTCACCTTGTGCAGCTGACTACTTAATATGTGGGTTTGAATTAAAAAAACACACATGGTAAATTGCCTTGTATTTGCCCAAAAAATAGGTTGCAGAGTTCATGTATTTATTTTTTTTTCCTTCCCTTCTGTTTGTGTGGGAGGTACATTTTTAGAGAGTTCTCCTTTCATTGGGACTGAACTTGAACCTAAGTGACCTTTCTTTAATGAGTGAATTGAAAACATCTCCCTTTGGAATGTAACTTGTAGACCATAGAATCACTGTTAAAACCATTTTCCTTGCATCTTTGATATAAGGGCGATTCTAGCTTTTTGCTGCCTGAGGCACACATTTAAATGCCACTCCCTCAAAAAAAAAAAAAAAATATATATATATATATCTTGTATGCTTGTATTATCTTTCCTGTGTTACTGAATGTACTCTATATAGACCATATAGACATGAGACTGGGGCATATTGATTTGCTCAACACTACTCATTTTTCAGTGGCATCAGAAATTTTGTCTATGCTAGGTTTATAATTTTAAAGCATCAAAAATGAGTTTTCATTGACTTGAAAAGACACATTGACTTGAAAAGACACTATAGTAGTTACCAAAATACTTTATTATATATATATATATATATATATAATATATTTAATAAAATAGTAGGTTCTTGTGATGACTCTTTTCATCATCCTTCAGTCGTGTTTATTGTTATTGAGGACAGTGAATATTACTTTAGGAGCCTTTGTTGATGGACTTTAGGGTTGGCATCAGTTTAACATTAGTTTGAGGCAATTCTGAGATCATTCAGAACTCCATCATAAATGCATTTGACCTGCAATTGACATTCTTCTTACCTGCATTTGACCTGCTTCAAACTAGTTTTGCATTGCCGTAGTATAGTAATGCAAAACATGTTTAAAGCAGACAAAAACTCACTGACACAGACCCTGAAGCTGATCTCTCGGTAAACTCTTATCTCCACCACCGCTAACTAAAGCCTAGGAATAAAAAAAAAAAAAAAAGCTAAAATAACCCTAGGTCAACACCTATGCATTTTTAATTGTGTTTTGTAGTTTGCAGAAACGCACTACAGTCCATTTAACATGGTTTCCTATGGTACACGTTTACATCTATGTCTTTGGCAGGCAGGGTCGGGAACTTTTTCCTGCTTTTCTGCGTGTAATAGACTTCAATGGAATCGCACCAGAAATGCAAGTTGTGTTTCTGATGCGATTTTCAATGTGTTTTGCATTTTTTATTTTTCCGAATAAACACTGTATATAGCCGGTTGGCATAGGAGCAGGTCGGAAGCCAGCTGCCACATCCTTAACAACCAATGAGCCATCAGCTGTCAGCAGGGTACCCCACTGACAGCTGAATGTAAAAAACAATTTCCGGCAAAAAAAAAATTGTGAAAAAACGGCGTGGGGTCCCCCCAAAGTCGACAACAGACCCTTATCTGAGCATGCAGCCAGGCAGGTCAAGAAAGGAAGGGACGAGCATGGGGGAATGGGTGCTTTGGGGCGGGGGGGCTCTGCCCCCTCCAAAAAAACTTGCTTGTTAATGGAGACAAGGGCCTCTTCCCCACAACCCTGGCAGGGGCTTATTGATATCTGGAAGCCAATTTAAGAAAGGGGATCCCGGATCCCGCCCCTCCATGTGAATAAGTATGGTATACATTGTACCCCTACATATTCACCCCAAAAAGCAGTGAAGTGTAAAAAAAAACAAGAGACAGTTTTTGACAAGTCCTTTATTAAAAATGAAAAATGTCTCCCATCGTGGCCTCAACGTGTCTTCTTTCTCCAGTACCGATGTCTTCTTCCTCTGGTAGTTTCTTCTCCCTCTGGTGCAGTCTTATCCCCCTGGTGCTGTCTTCTCCTTGTGCTGTCTTGTCCTTGTGCTGTCTTCTCGTTGAACTGTCTTCTTGTGCTGTCTTCTTCCTTACCCGCTAAAAAACAAAAAAGGCTGATCTTCTTCTGACGCTGTCTTCCTCCGTTGTGTTGTCTCGCACTGTCTGCCATTTCTTATATAGTCATGGGACGTGACCATCCGATGACATCACCCAGAGTACCGCCCCTTGTGACATCACGTGTAGAAACTACCGGATGAAGAAGACATTGATACCGGAGAATGAAGACACATTGGAGCTATGATGGGGGACAGTTTTCATTTTTAACCAAGGACTTTTTAAAAACATAGCTTGTTTTTTAAAACTTCACTCCTTTTTGGGGTGAATGGGCAGAGCCCCCTGTCCCAAAGCACCCATCCCCCCATGTTGAGGGCATGCGACCTAGTATGGTTCATCCCCTCCCTTTCCTGACCTGCCGGGCTGCATGCTTATTTAAAGGTCTGGTATGGGTTTTGGGGGGGACCCCACGCCATTTAAAAAAAAAAAATTGCAGTGGTGTCCCCTCTGAATCCATACTAGACCCAAAGGGACTGGTATGGACCTGGGGGGGGAACCCATGTAATTTTTTCACCATTTTTTATTTTGCCAGCAATTTTTTTTTTTACATTTAGCTGTCAACAGGGAATCTGATGACTCATTGGTTGTTAAGGACACAGCCCACTCTGTAGCAACCAGCAATGTACAGTGTGTTTGCAGTGTGTTTAAACAGATAAAAACGTAAAACACAAAATGCATGAAAACTGCTTGCAAAAACACAAAAAAAATGAGGGTTTAAAAACGCAAAACGCACTGCACAAAGTGCCTGAAAAACGCACCAAATGCAGCCACATAGATATGAACCTAGACTAAAAGTCCTTTTACGTGCCTGAATCTGCAGCTATGTGACACTTTGGGGTCTATTACTAAAACTGGAGAGTGCACCTGTGCATAGAAACCAATCAGCTTCCAGGTCTTATTGTCAAAGCTTAAGTGAACAAGCTGAATTCAGGAAAAAAAATCAAGAAATACATTCAAGAAACTGAGACCATGTTATATAGGACTTAAGCAAGATTTATTTAACAGCAAAACAAAACACATCCAAATATCACCAACCAGAAAACACAGCAAACATAATAACCCAAAGACAAAATACCTAACAAGCAACCTAACTGAGTAACAGAAAGCCTAAGTAGAAACTAACTATTTACAATGCATATTAAATGGGAACACAGAAAAACAGGGTAAATCTGGAGGTGCAAGGAACATTTAGGAAGGAGGAACCAACACTGGATGGAACAAGGGGAAGTAGGTACTAGGCAGCAGGGTACAAGAGGAGCAAGATATAAGTGCAAGGCAGGAGCAGGATCTTGCAGGAATCAGGCTCAGGATTTAACAGCAAGCAAGGATTTTGGTAGGCAAAACACTGAAGTGAAGTGTAATAATAGGCGAAGGACTAATTATCCTCCCAGCAGCCAGCATCAGGTGGAGACTGAATACTGGGATCTAGGGATGGGCAGAACACCCCCCGGTTCGGTTCACACCAGAGCATGCGAACAGGCAAAAAATATGTGCAAACATTCGAACACCGTTAAAGTCTATGGGACCCGAACATGAAAAATCAAAAGTGCTCATTTTAAAGGTGTAGATGCAAGTTATTGCCCTACAAAGTATATGGGGACCCAGGTCCTGCTCTAGGGGACATGTATCAATGCAAAAAAAAGTTTTAAAATCAATCGTTTTTTCAGGAGCAGTGATTTTAATAATGCTTAAAGTGAAACAATAAAATCTGAAATTGCCACAAGCTTACAAACGTGTATAAAAAACGGACAAGCGTACGAGACCACACTTGGCTTGGCCCCCCACAAGACGGGTAGGGATCTAGGGTCATAAGTCAGAGGTGGACTACGACCGACGACCCTCCTATTAATCAGGAAGCGGATAATAATGTGAAGTGAAGTCACAAAACGGATGGTTTTAGGAACGAACGACAA
>BLSH010100006.1:11903-28445 GCA_018402905.1 Glandirana rugosa | reverse complement strand
CCCCCCCCCCCCCCCCCCAGACCTTCGGGTCTGGTTTGGATTTTAAGGGGAACCCCGCGCCAAAATGAAAAAAAATTACGTGGGGCCCCCCATAATCTAAATTAGACCTTTATCCAGGCATGCAACCTGGCTGGCGAGCGAGTGCCCCCCCCAAACCATACCAGGCTACATACCCTCAACATGGGGAGTATGGGTGTTTTGGGGCAGGGGGGCTCTGTGCCCCCCACCCCAAAGCAACTTGTCCCCATGTTGATGGGGACAAGAGCCTCTTCCCCACAACCCTGGGCTGTGGTTGTGGTGGTCCGCAGGCGGGGGGCTTATCGGAATCTGGAAGCCCCCTTTAATAAGGGGCCCCCTGATCCCAGCCAGGAGACAATAAGGGACAAGTCCTTTATTAAAAAATAAAAATAAATGTCCCCAGTTGTAATCCATCGTCAATCATGGCGAGCGACGGACCCGAAAAAAATGCAACAGCTCCTCTTCCATGGGAGGGCTCCCACTGACTGAGCTCTGTTTGTTGTGACACTTTATTCATATGGCAGGGCGGGGCCACTTGGTGACATATGCACATGACCCACCCCCTCTGATGTCACATGCCATCAGAAGGGGTGGGGTCGCTCGGTTACGTCACCGGGTGGCTCCGCCCTGCCATATAAATAAACTGTCATAATAAACAGCGGGCAGACGGCGGGAGCCTTCCCATGGAGGAGGATCTGTGCGCGCCGCCTGTGTGCAATGGATTATGGGGCGCTCCACGGCGGCGAAGTCGATGCAAACATCCCATAATGTTTTCAATTCGACTGACGTCCGATGTTCGAGTCGAACGAACGAACTGCGGGCCCATCCCTACTGGGATCTGCTGGTTTCTGGGAGACACCCGCTGGTAACATTGGAACTACAACCCTACACCCAGGGAAACACAGTGCTACCAGAAGGTGATCCAGGTCTTGACACATTGATTCCTGAGTCTCCTCAGGAATCAATGTGTCTTCTGAAATTTAGGGTAGGAGACCTTGTTTGGGTAACCAAGACACTGCTTGGGTGACATGTTCACTTCCCATTGGCTATCCAGCAAGAGGTCTCCTCGGGCTCAAGAAGATTGCAAATCAGACCTTACTCTTCGATTACTATATTAATTACCAGACTTTCTGCTATTATTTTACTTTAGTATTTTGATGATGAAAACAGTTCAATCTGGTTTTTATGATCCCTTTAATAAGGCCCAGGAACCTAAGTAATTATGGAGTTGAACTCCTGGAAACCTCATGGCCAAAACTGGATTGGAAATAAAGAAGGCATCTTGGCAGGTCAAGCACATTGGCTCATCTTTGTATGCATGAGCAAACTTTGTTTAGGCTTGTATAGCAATCACAATAATTACCACTACTACCAAGTACTGCCAACCGAATACAAACATTCTATAAGATATTTGAATGCAGTACTGCTAACTGCTAGCCCAAACCTTCCCTAACGTTACACTGCATTGTGTATTTTACAAAATATACTTCATATGTGTAGTTTTTTTGTTCTTTTAGTGAAGAAAGGGATTTAAATATGTTGGTTTATACTCACTTCAGTCAGACTACACAGTAATACATGTTTTATCAGAAATAACCTTTCATAACTGACAGTCTGTCCATGTAAAATTTGAGTACTGATTTATTATTGTGTCATATTAGCTTAAAATTGATAAAATGTGAAAATTACATATAGCATTGTTATTCTGTTTTTACCAGTGACATCCACTTTGTTCTGAAACTGTATGCATATGCGTGATTTTCATTTCATATTTATTGACTAGGTCATTTTTTTACAGTTGTCCTGAGTATTAATGACACACAATGTATAAAAATTGATGACCTCTGAGGGGAGTCCAACACTTTGCTGAGATTACTGCATTGTCAAAACATATTCAAATTTCTTTTACATGTGTTGCTATATTGTTCTGCCTGAAAGATTTTGCTAAAGTGAAATCTTGGTGTGTTTGCTAAATAATATTGCAAGCTCAAGTGCTATTTTGTAGAATGGAAAGAAAGACTTGCACATTTCAATTGTCAATTGTGATAGGCCCACAGCATGGGCAGAATATGTACAGGTAAGCTGGGGATTTGCTTGGACCCCCTAAAGACCTGAATAAGGCTGTAAAGCTATACAACTATCAAATGTTCCACTGAAAGATAGCAATTTGATTTGTGCAAAGTATTTTGATGTCCATGTATTGGCAAATAAATTTACAGTAGACAAGGGGACCTATAGCATTTTAACAATAATTATTTTGAGGTTGGTTTTTTCAATACTCTTACAATATATCACAAGCCACAGATAGGGTACCACATCATTTGCTTGCCATGCAATGCAAAAATCTGCACAGGAGGAGTTTCAAAGGAAATGAGCTAAAACATACCCAAGTGGCAACCTGTTACTTAAATGATCTGTTATTCATGATTCAAGTACTACGTAACGAAGTTGTTACCATATCAAATTTTTGCTGTATAATATATTTAACAGGTATTCTGTAGTTATGGACCAAACATTGACTGCTGGAGCATTTAGATGAATTCCCAAACTTCAGATAATTCAACCCCCTGTTTGGTGAGAGCCAAAAGCATATATAGAAGCAGAATTTCTACCATTGCTATACATGACAGCTTCCGGCTGTCACCGGGGATTCCCGTAATATCAGTGGTTTCTATGGACACCATGGGTGCTATGCCAGAAACATTTTTTTTAACTAAGCTTCAGTATTAACTATTTTTTTCCTGGGTCATTCAAGCATTGAATTCTTCTTCAGTACTAATTTCAAGAATAAGAGATGATTCAGATAACAAGTTGCCAGTTTAAGTCCTGGGTTTCAACTACTCTACTTTGGAACTAAATTTCAGCTTCAAAGTTAATGTAGCAAATGCACACTGAGCTTAATAGAAGTCTAATAAATGTTGTCAACCAGTGTCAGAGATGCACTGAGAGGACATGGAAATGATCTAAACTGTAACCCTCTCATTTAATCAGTGTTAGTCCAGTGCTGGTGTCCTAAAGGCCAGTACATGCTTGGTCATTGGACTATTGAATGGCAGGGAGTGGAGCTTAGCTTAACACAGGATCGCCTTTGTAGTTCACCAGTATGAACTAATCTTCCATTTTTTTTCTAAACAAACTCTCTCTTCATATACAGTATATGCCCCTTTTAACCATTTGGAGGTGGGATAAATTGTGTTGTTGTAATTTATGTGTGACATTGTTGATTGGCCTTATTATCCCCATATTAGGGACAATAAAATTTACATTTAGAATTAGGTAACAAGATGAGAACCTGTGTTCTTGGTTAAAAGGATGAAGAAATGTTGATCTGGGGCCCCAAAATATGAGTTGTGGTACTTTTTCGTTTATGTACTCTAACAATAGTATAAAAGGGGCATTTTGAAATATCTCAAAGGTTTTTCCCTAAATCTTTGTGTGTTATGTGGCTATGGTACACATAAACAGATATCATAAGTACAGCTCCTGTTTAATAATTTGCGATACTAGTGAATTCAAGTATCTATTTCCAATATACAGCTCAATAGTTTACCTAGGACCTGTTGAATGAAGCAAGCAATTGTTTGTCATTCCCAGAAAAGTACACTTGTAATTAACCGATGGATTTGAAATATTACAGTCAATTTACCACCATTATACAATCACATAATGTGCACAATTTCTACATGTGATTATAAAAAATACAAGACTGAATCTGTCGCACATTGTGCATCTTGATTTTTAGGCTCCATTCACACCTAGGAGTTTGGAATTGTGGCAATTCTGCCCGTGATTCCAAATCACAACAAAATGCGGAACGCGTTTGCAATGCTATTGCTTCTTAATGGAATCCCAATTGCATTGTGATTTTGACGTGATTGTCTTCTGGAACTTCATTTGGGCGATACACGTATGTTCTGTTTCCAAACGCTTAAGTGTGAATGGAGCCTAAAGCAATCCTGATGCAACTACTAGAAGGAGAAACTTCCAAAGAAAGTATGGGCCAATGGTTAAAGGATAATTTCACTTAAAAAATAATATTAATAAAAGTGCATTCTTTTGCAGGTGAAAACATGTGCATCTATTTTTCTTAGGAGCCCACAGAGCATTGCACCTATGATCAGCAGATTGCATGTGCAATGTCAGGCTCAGACTCAGTATAGCTGTTTGCCCATACCTCCGACATGGGTAGACAGTTAAATGCAAGTATATGAGATGCAAATCACCATGTGTGGTACCACATCCAAATATTATAGGAGAATAAAACAAACATGGGTAAATAGTTACTGAAGCCCAGGTAGAATTAATGAACTATGAGAGAGCTCCCCAGTGCCCTCACAGTTCATTAAGACCAACAAACTGTCTGCTGCAGTGGAGGTTTGGACTTCTAGTTCATTCATTCACAGATAGCTGTGAATGAATGACGTGATTGTGTGGGTATAGCCCCACACAACCATGCTGTTTTTAAATTTTGACAGTAGGTGTGGGGAGAGAATCCCCTGCCCACTATCACAATGCAGGATTTGGAGTGGGGGGCTATGGGCATGTGCTTTAGTAAACTGTTACATGTTACACCCTGAATATGAGTGTAACGTGTATCATGTTACTAAAGATCAACTTATCCTTTACATTTACGCTGTTATAACTTTGCATTTCAGCATTATTGATACATTTCTAACAATGAGTAGTTGCAATTACAGTAGTTATAAATATTTTACTAAAGCCCATTATATAATACATTCATTGTTCCTACAAGGGCATATACTGTACATTCACTAAATAAAGATTTTGTCATGTAATATGAAGAACAACCTATTGCTGTGTCCTTTTAGCTGGAATAATCTTTCATATGCATCTGACAAGAAATTTCTGAAGAATCATTTTTTGCTCCTGTGGGTGTAAAAACTTCTGTTATGCTCCATTTACACCTGAGTGTATCGATTCACTGGTGTTTTTTGGGCATTTTTTAAAGCTTTTTTGCAGATTTTTACAAGCTTTTTTAAAGCGTTTTAGAAGCGTATTACAAGCATTTTATAGCTTCAGGCATTTTTGTTTAGCCAATAGAAAGCATTAGGGGGAGGACAGGAAATTATGGGTGGAGAGCTGCTATTTGAGTAGAAAACGCTTGTAATACATTCAAGCCAGACGTTTCTATTAAAGTATATGATGCGAAAAATGCTTGTAATCTGCCAAAAAGAAGCTTGTGTACTTTTTTGAGCTTCAGGCATTTTGGTTCAGGCAACAGAATGGTCAGATGTGAACAGGAGCTATTGAAATGAATGGGATTTGGCTTGTTGAGCGTTTTAAACCTACAAGCTTCAAGCAGAAAATCGGTTAGGTGTGAAAGGGGCCTTAAAGTTAGATTTATGAAAAAATTCAAAGAATAAGTTGATTTCTAGTATCTAGGTCATTTTGTTGAACTCAGGGCATGTCTCTGAGCCTGGCCACATACACAAAAAAAGCAAGCACAACCAAACTGCCTATGATGCTAGTGAATGTCACTATTCACACACAGCTTGTGCTGTGGTGTATTTGGAGAAATATAAGGAAACATGTTAAGCTATTATTTGTTCATACTACTTATGAGCAATAAAATGCAATTGATCTGAATTTTGTTACGCTTAGCTGTATAATTAGCCCATAATCTCTAAACACAGAAGTGTGAACTATACCTGACCATGTTTAACTGATATTCTTGGTAATAGCATTTATTCTTTACTCATCCTGACGTCCAGTTTTATAACTACCCTTTGTAGTATTTCCTCTAATGCAAAACACACTGCAAGTTTGTGTATATTGACTGAACCTGTTTTTAATAGTCCAACACATAATCCGCATATATTTTTCAGTAGCGGATTTGTTCAAGCCATAAACCATTTAACTCTGTTTAGGAAAGATAGGTAAAAGGTTTATTGTAAAAGATGGCCTTGGTGCAAATATTACCTCTACCCTTTGAACGTGCTTAGAATGCTTAGCTGAAATTAAGTTCATGTTTTTTTAAAGGTTCCATTTTCATTAAAACACTGGACAGGTGGTAATGCTTTGGTTCTAATGTTACAGTGAAGTTCAGACAATGCAATCTATTCTTCTGAAGTATTAGGCTTTTTATTGCACTCTTCCATTTAGCTTTGTCCTAAAACATTCCACCATGACCTTATTCTGTATAAAAACACACTGGCATAATCCCCTAGGTCACTCTGGCAAAGTGCCCATGCACACATTTACTTCTGTCCTTTGAGTGTTTTCTGAAGCCCATTAAGTTGTGTCTTGGCAGACCAGACTTACTCAACTTGCCCTAAGACCCAAGGAAAAAGGGTTATCAAATTCTTTCATCTTTGTCAGATACAAAAGGACTGAATATAGCTTCTAAAAAGGACACATTCTGCTTAAGTGGAAGCAATGTTTCAATAACAGTTAGCTAAATAGTGTGGATTGCTTTTGTGTTGGATGTGTTAGATATTTGTCTAAACTTAGAACTCACCTTTATTTTAACAGTATGGCATTATGATCAAATCATACTCTACATATTGCTAATTATTGCTAAAACAAATTGCTAAAAACACAAACTGTAAGACCTCATGCACACTAGAAATATAAAAAATGCTGTAAATACACCAGATAAAAAACGCTAATGATTTATTGTTTTTTGCCGGCGTTTAGCAGTGTTTAATCTAGTGCGTAAGCTAGGTTTAGTAGCTGCAGCGCTAAGGAGCAGGGCCGTCAGCATCCTTAACAACCAATGAACAGCTGGTTGTTAGGGAACCGCCCCGCTGACAACTGACTGTAAAAAAAACATTGCCAGCAATACAAAAATGTGAAAAAAATGGCCAAAATGTTTTTAAAAAACCGGTGTGGAGACCCCAAATTCCATACCAGACCCTTATCTGAGCAGACCAGGAAAAGGGGTGGATGAGTGTGCTCCTACCCTTCCTGAACCATACCAGGCTCATGCCCTGAACATGGGGGGTGGATTGAAGTGAGGTCCTCTTCCCCACAACCCCGGGCTGTAGTTTTTGGGGTCTGCGGGCAGAGGGTTTATCAGAATCAGGGGGCCACCAGATCCTGCCCAACCCATGTGAATGAGTATGGGTACATTGTAGGGATGCACCGATACCACATTTTCATTTAAATGGTTTTTATTGAGTTTTATGCAGGAAAATATACAAAACATCAATATAATATGCAAAAAGGTCTCTTCCAAGATAGCAAGTACAGTTGAGTGCCATTCGGTCTCGCAGGGCCGACTTAGTAGTGATGTAAGAGACAGAATTTATAGATACAAACTGTTAATAAGATATGACCGAAAGGGGGACGATTCTACAGTACTCACTCCCCCTCCCGAGAAAACCCGAAACCCACCCCTAAGGGGAACAAGCTGTGGGCAACGGGTCCACAAGGGGGAGAAACAAAACTACAGAATACCTCCCTCAGTCTTAGATATAAAACGTAACTTTTTTAAACCCCGTAAGTGATGTATAGGGCTTTAGAGGCCCTGAAAACCAACGCTACCAAAAATGAAACCCAGAATATTAGGGCAATAATAAAGCAGTACCATAGCAAAAGCCCAGGCTAATAGCTATATAGTTATAAAGACAGGCCCTAGCGTCCGAACCCAGACCTAGGGTTAGCTTATGCTAATCAAGCCTTGACCTTATGACTAAAACCAGAATGGAAAGGAGGCACTTATTACTAAAAAGGGAAGAGACAGTTAGGATAGGGACAGAAAGGAAAGAAAGAACAAGGTAAGTAAAGTGAAGTAAGGCACCAGGGGACTAAGTATGGTATTAAGATATAAGTATCTCATATTGGTAGGTTAAGGTATTTCTTCCAAGGCTCCCAGATTAAATCAAATTTAGATGATGAATCAAGGATTATGTTGGCGAGCCTCTCCTGAGTCATGATCCAGGAAACTTTTTGTTTATCAGTAAAGTAAGAGACCGAAGGGCATTTTTAGGCCCTGGCAATTGTAATTTTGGCTCCCAGTAGGATAAAGTGAGCCAGTTTAAAAAGGGGCCTAGAAAGACCGTCCGGTTTAGCGTTGAGAAGGGCTGTTTCTGGATTTTGGGGGATCGCCCGTCCCAAGACCCTTCGTAGGAGGTGAAAAATCTTATTCCAAAAGCCCCGGATACGAGGGCATTCCCACCAGATGTGGATAAAGGAACCCGTGAGTCTGCAACCCCGGAAACAAAGATCCGAAGCATTCGCAAACATAGTCGCCAGTCTGGTTGGGACCAGATACCAGCGCATGAAGACCTTAAGATTGGCCTCCTTTAAAGCGATATTATTCATCCTTTTAAAGGATCTCTGAAATGGGGAGTTCCATTTATCCTCGTCCCAAACCACAGCTAGGTCTTTTTCCCATTTACTCACATATGGGGGTTTAGCTGAATTCTCCATCAGTGATGCATAGATTAATGAGATGCCCCCTTTTTGGTCCTGAAGTTCGGAACACGACTTCTCATATGGGGTGATGCCCACGGAGTCATTTCTGGACCTCCAAAGAGAGGCCAAGAAATGATGTATTTGATGGAAGCAAAATTTCTCGGAAAGGGGCATATCCAGATTATTAATACAATATGATAAAGAGATAGGGCCTGTGGAGGAAAAAAAGTGTCCGATGCAGAAAAGGCCTTTATTTGTCCACCAATGAAAGGCCTGAATTTCAAGGCCCGGGGGAAATTGAGGATTGTTGAACAGGTGATTAAGTGGGCAGAGGTGTGAGATTAAATGGGGTGGTTTTACCGATACCACATTTTTAGCAACGAGTATGAGTAACAATTATTTTTTTAAGTACTTGCTGATACCAATTACGGATACCTAATTCCGGCATTTAGGGAGATCAAGATGAGGAGGAGCAGGGAGGGGAGTCTCCATCATCTATCAGTGTGCTGTGTACTATTAAGATCTGGATATGACCAAGTGATGAAGAAACACAGCACTCTAAACACTCTGCACTGTTGGCCCCACAGCTATGAGGACCATGATGTCATCCTACTTCCTCCTCCTCCTCCAGTCCCATGCCCTCCGTCTTACGTCCCCCTTTTCCTGCAGTCCATACAACATCTTTGAGTGCAGGAGTAACATAAATATAGGGTATTGGGTGCAGAAGTCAGGATGAGAGTGGGGTGTGGGTGTAGGGAGAGAGAGAGAAAGGGGGGAAAGAGTGCGGGGGAGGGGGAAAGGTAGAGAAAAAGAGGCAAAAGAAGGAGAGAGAGATAGAGAAATACAAATTCTATATGACACTACAAATTACAGCATGGCAGAATCCCACCAAAGGGGTCACTACAGCCTGTCAGCCCCCCCCCATATATATACAGTATCTCACAAAAGTGAGTACACCCCTCACATTTTTGTAAATATTTTATTATATTTTTTCATGTGACAACACTGAAGAAATGACCCTTTGCTACACTGTTAAGTAATGAGTGTACAGCTTATATAACAGTGTAAATTTGCTGTCCCCTCAAAATAACTCAGCACACAGCCATTAATGTCTAAACCGCTTGCAAATAAGTGAGTACACCCCTAAAGGAAAACATCTGAATTGGACCCAGAGGGGTTGATTTACTAAAACTGGAGAGCGCAAAATATGGTGCAGCTCTGCATAGAAATCAGCTTCCAGGTTTTTTTTTGTCAAAGCTTAATTGAACAAGCTGAAGTTAGAAGCTGATTGGCTACTATGCACAGCTGCACCAGATTTTGCACTCTCCGGTTTTAGTAAATCAGCCCCAAAGTATCAATATTTTGTGTGGCCACCATTATTTTCCAGCACTGCTTTAACCCTCTTGGGCATGGAGTTCACCAGAGCTTCACAGGTTGCCACTGGAGTCCTCTTCCACTCCTCCAAGACAACATCATTGAGCTGGTGGATGTCAGAGACCTTACGCTCCTCCACCTTCCATTTGAGGATGCCCCACAGATGCTCAATAAGGTTTATGTCCAGAGACATGCTTGGCCAGTCCATCACTTTTACCCTCAGCTTCTTTAGCAAAGCAGTGGTCATCTTGGAGTTTAGTTTGGGGTTTTTATCATATTGTAATACTGCCCTGCAGCCCAGTCACCAAAGAGAGGGGATTCTTGGTTCCCTCAATGAACTGTAGCTCCCCAGTGCTGGCAGCACTCATGCAGCCTAGACCATGACACTTCCACCACCATGTTTGACTGTAGGCAAGACACACATGTCTTTGTACTCCTCACCTGGTTGCCACCGCACACGCTTGACACCATCTGAACCAAATAAGTTTATCTTGGTCTCATCAGACCACAGGACATGGTTTCAGTAATCCATGTCCTTAGTCTGCTTGTCTTCAGCAAACTGTTTGCGGGCTTTCTTGTGCATCATCTTTAAAAGAGGCTTTCTTCTGGGATGACAGCCATGCAGACCAACTTGGTGAAGTGTCTGGCATATGGTCTGAACACTGACAGGTTGGCCCCACCCCTTCGACCTCTGCAGCAATGCTGGCAGCACTCATATGTCTACTTCCCAAAGGCAACCCTGGATATAATGCTTAGGATGTGCACTCAACTTCTTTGGTCAACCATGGCGAAGCCTGGTCTGAGTGGAACCTGTCCTGTTAAAGAGGAAGTAAACACAGATGGGTTTTACTTCCTCTTCGTTGCACTGAATTACCCTGCAATATAAAGGCATAATAGGCTAGTATACATCACATACTAGCCTTTTATGTGACACTTACCTGCATTGGAAGCGTTTTACCTGCAGTAGGAAGCGTCCATCTTCGCCCCTCTTCCTTCCGGGGCCACGCACTCAGGCTCTGTGATTTGCTGGAGCCACGTGACGTCACTCCTGCGCATGCGCACGGTAGCCGGCAATCACAACACAACATCAGTGAAGGAACGGCACAGAGGCTGTTTCTTCACTGTGCATGTGCCTGATGACAGGGGCATATCACAGTACACTGCATATCTCCAAAACTGTACAGGTTTAGGAGATATGCAGGGAAACTACAGGTAAGCCTTATTATAGGCTTAACTGTGGTTGTCATGAGTTGACAACCACTTTAAGCCACTGTATGGTTTTGGCCACCATAATGTAGCTTAGTTTCAGGGTCTTGGCAATCTTCTTATAGCCTAGGCCATCTTTATGTAGAGCAAAAATTATTTTTTTCAGATCCTTTAGAGAGTTCTTTGCCATGAGGTACCATGTTGAACTTCAAGTGATCAGTATGAGAGAGTGAGAGCGATAACACCAAATTTAACACACCTGTTCCCCATTCACGCCTGAGACCTTGTAACACTAATGAGTCATATGACCCCGGGGAGGGAAAACGGTTAATAGGGCCCAATTTGAACATTTTCACGTAGGGGTGTACTCACTTTTGTTGCCAGTGGTTTAGATATTAATGGCTGTGTGTTGAGTTATTTTGAGGGGACAGCATATTTATACTCTTATGCAAGCTGTACACTCACTACTTTACATCGTAGCAAAGTGTCATTTCTTTAGTGTTGTCACATGAAAAGATATGTTAAAATATTTGCAAAAATGTGCAAGGTGTACTCACTTTTGTGAGCTACTGTATATATCATAGTCAATTTCTGCATGATTCACAAACAATTAGACTATCCATGGGCAGCTTATTCGTAGTACTGCAGTTCTTGATACAGCAACATCAGATACAAATGGATCCTGCACTGGAACTTGGCCTAATTGCAAATGCATGACTTCTGTGTGTGGTACCACTACAAATGAAGATGCTAGAAAACAATCAGACTCCTAATATCACATTTATTTTCTGGAAGCTTAAATTTGACAGCAAATGTCCTTATCCCTAGGTTGAGGTTGACATGGGAGAACAATGGCCTGCAGCCAAATATGGTTTAACCTAGCCAAAAAACTTTTCTGCTGACAGTGATCTCAGGGATTTAGAACCTGTAGAGAAATTGGATATCATCCAGATTCTATTATACTACAGATATCAGGGGGCATAGGAATCTGATGTCAGAATTAAAGCTACAGAGTTTATTTGGAGGTACCACAACAGGATCCACTTAGCTGTAACCATGAAGCTTAAGATGATTATAAAGAGTTGTTTTTTTTTATAACAAACATGTTATATTTATCTGCTCCGTGCAATGGTTTTGCATAGAGTAACCCTGAACCTCCCCTTTTGGGGTCCCTCATTGTTGCTCTTGGCTCCCCATTCCTTCTAAATGCCCCCATAGAAAGAAACTCCCTATAGGGGCACTAGTGCAGGCACACTCCTGAACCAGACTGTGTGTGTCTATTGACACACACAGCTCAGCTTGGACCTGCCCCCCCCCCCCACAGGATTTGATTGACAGCGGCTGGAGGCAATGACTCTCAATATATTTTAGGTGGCTCATATAAAAATATTTAGAATTAGCTATTACTGATGCTACCCTTGCTATAGCAATTTATTATGACTTTTGTAAATTACAGAAAAGTAATTTTCAGCAAGCACTGCCCCCACCCCCCCCCCCCTCTTGGCTCATCAGCGTGCCCAGCTGCTGCATATAAAGCCTCTGGGTTTTGTGGATCACAGCATGAGACAGGCTGAGTTCCTTGTTTCTTGCAGCTGATAGCTTGTCTCTACACACAGCAGACTATTGATGGGGGATTGGAGGAGGGTTTCCATTTTATCAAATGTGTTGTGTGTTGTTACAATATTTTTTTTTAAAGCATTAGGTTTTTCAGATACAACATATGTGACATGAGTAACATGTATGATAGTACAGACAATGTTCCAGCTGGAGCACAGAAAATGTAAATGAACAATTGAAACATATTCATTACATAAAGCTCATGAGGAGAAAACATTTCAAACAGGTATATGGTATATGTTCCAATCTAGGGAGGGGGGAGAGCATGGCTCCAGGGGTAGGGGAAGAGGGAGCTGGATAGGTGAGGGGGGGTGAGAGGAAGGAGGAGGTGATAGGAAGGGTAGGGAAGGTACCAGTGTGAGAGAGAGAGAGACAGCCATAAAAAGAGACCAAGCGTGTGTAGTTAACTTATTTGGTTATTGTACAGTACAGCAAGGGTGAGATAACCATATAGACCATTGGTGAAGAAATTTGTCCATATTCAGGTTTTTCCTGGCCACCATCCTCTCCATTTCGCATTGTAGGTTGAAGTCAGAAAGTGTGGAGGTTAAGGACGGGGGTTCTGTAGTTTTCCACTTTCTGATAATGTTCACTTTGGCAGCAAGCAAGAGTTGATTTAAGGGAAATTGGTCTATGTTTAGATGGAGGAGAGCCAATTCCGGGGAGGGGGCTGTAGGTACGTGTGTTATGAAGGAGATTAAAGAGAAGATTTGTCTCCAGAAGGAGCTGAGGGATCTGCAGTATCAAAGGAGGTGAGCTATGGAACCTACTCTCCCGCAGGCCCTCTAGTATGTATTGTTTGAGTTCAGGTAGATTTGTGATAGTTTGTAGGGGTTAGATAACACCATCCAATGGGATGCTGCATATGTAGATGTGAAGGCCTTTTTCCACTTCGTAGGAGCAGGAGTGATGTTCAATTCTGATTCCCATTTTGATAGGATGTGGATTTGAGAGAGAGGGTGATGGTCACCTAGGGTGTTGTAAATGGTTGAGAGCCCAAGTTTTGGGTATGTAGGTTGGGTATAGAACTTGAGGCGCTATTCAGGTAAAAGTGTTGTAGTAGGGAGTTTGGACTTTCTTAAATAGTCAGCCACTCCTATATGGTTTAATGTTTCTGGGAGCAGTAGGTTGAATTCTAATTGGAGGTTCTTGAGGGTTTTAATAGACTGTGAGGATTGTAAGTCAGAAAGGAAGTTTATCCGATATGTGTGCCAATGGTTAATTTTAAGATCTGGGATTAGGCTTTCTAAGATCTCGATTTGGGGTACTTGTGTAGAGGTTGGTTGTGGGAGTTGCTAGACATGGATTTTTTCCATGCTATTAGTGAGGCCTTAACTGCTGGTGAAGAAGATAATGTTGGGAGAGGGGAGTTTGTAGCAGTGAGAGTTAGTAGATTTGGTATCATGTTGGGTCTGGGTGGTTGGGTCTCCACTTTTATTGGGGGAAGAGTGCCACCAGTAATACAGTTGGTCCAAGATTGTTGCTTGGTAGTATGCATAGATGTTGGGTAGGCCAACTCCACCCTGGTTATAATGTCTTACTAGTATGTGTTGTGCACATCTAGGAGGCTTGTTATCCCATATAAAGTTTGTGACTTGTTTTTGGATTGAGGAAAAGAGTGAGGATGGCAGTGGTATTATTACTGCGCGGAACAGGTATATAAGCTTGAGTAAGATGATCATTTTAAAAGTAGCTGTTTTACCTAGTTTGGACAGTCCCTGCGTACGTAGTTGGTTCAATAAGTGTGGGAGTTGTTTTAAGGTTGAACAGTTGCTGCAGAGAGGAAGGTAGTTTGATCCCTAGGTATGGAATAGCTTGGTCTGCCCATGTGTAAGGGAGTCTTGTTTTAAGTTGGGATTTTTGGTTATCAGAGAGGCAGAGAGGGAGAATTGTGGACTTATTGGAGTTTAATCTATAGTAGGATACTGCGCTAAATTCGTGGAGGTGTTCTTGGATTGCTGGGAGGGATTGGTTTGGGTCAGAGATCATTAAGGTAATGTCATCAGCAAAAAGACTGTTCTTGTGGTCTGTGCCTTTACAGGAGATGCCAGAGATGTGTTGGTCTTGCCTAATTTGGGAAGCTAGGGGTTCTATCAGAAAGGCAAAAATTATTGGAGAGAGTGGACAGCCTTGGTGAGTGCCATTGGTAATATTGAAGGGTTTGGATAGCATACCATCCGTAAGTAGTGTTGAGCGAACCCGGACTATAACGTTCGGGTCCGTACCGAACTTTCGGGTGTCCGGGACCCGGACCCGAACACGGACATTTCAAAAAACGTTCGGGTCCGGGGTTCTGGTATTTTACTCCACGTGTTGAGAAGCTGCAGGGCAGCCAATCAACAAGTGTTTCACAGGTTTGCCCTTAGAAGCCATCACAGCCATGCCTACTAATGGCATGGCTGTGATTGGCCAGTGCTTCATGTGACCCAGCCTCTTTATAAGCTGGAGTCACTTGATGCTGCAGTCACATGCTCTTGGGTTAACTGTAGGGAGAGGAAGCTGACGGCGTCAGGGAGAGATTAGAGACATTTTAACAAAATCTGATCCTGCATCCTGAGATAGATTACTACTGCTGTGCTGTTGCTCTGAGGACAGATAGCAGAAATTTGAGATTTCACATACTGCTGCTTTGAGTTGCAGATCAAACTCTGCATAAAACAATGATCGCTACGATCGTGCACAACGATCAGATTGTTGGAGTAATTTGAGATTTCAAATACCGCTGCTTTGAGTTGCAGATTGCAGATCAAACTCTGCATAAAACAACGATCGCTACGATCGTGCTCAACGATCAGATTGTTGGAGGAATTTGATATTTCAATTACTGCTGCTTAGAGTTGCAGATTGCAGATTAAACTCTGCCTAACGCAACAATCGTTACCATCGTACACAACGATCAGATTGTTGGAGTAATTTGAGATTTAACATACTGCTGCTTTGAGTGACACATTGCAGATCAAACCCTGCCTAACACAACGATTGTTACGTTCATACACAACGATCAGATTGTGGGATCGTACACAACGATAAGATTGTGGGAGTAATTTGAGATTTCACATACTGCTGCTTTGAGCGATCTGACTGCACTAGGTAGAGGCTTCTGCTTAGAGGGACAGATTCTTGTTCAAAAACCATTGCCTACTCCTATAGGGCCAGTTATTGCTGTAAGTGACACATTATTGTTAAAAAATCATCTCCTAGTTCTAAAGGGAGAGTTTCCAGCTGTTGCTTAGAGGGACAGATTCTTGTTCAAAAAACATTGCCTACTCCTATAGGGCCAGCTGTTGCTGTAAGTGACACATTATTGTTGAAAAATCATCTCCTAGTTCTAAAGGGAGAGTTTCCAGCTCTTGCTTAGAGGGACAGATTCTTGTTCAAAAATGATTGCCTACTCCTATAGGGCCAGCTGTTGCTGTAAATGACACATTATTGTTTAAAAATCATCTCCTAGTTCTAAAGGGAGAGCTTCCAGCTGTTGGTGTGAGCAGTGCATTTCTTGTACCAAAATAAAAAGTCCGGCTACATTGGTGTTTTAAAAAAAAAAGGTATTAATTGGTATTAATAAATACTTACATAGGGCTACATAATACATTTGCGGCCCAATGAGGAGAGCAAATAAGGGACGTGGTCATGGTGTGGTCGTCGTGGTACTGGTGCAGGGAATAAACGAGAGGAGTAACCCGGCGTTTACATAATACATCGGGATACATTCATAAATAATTATGGTTAATTATGGAAAAAAAAAATTTTGTGGTTACATCGGCCTGAAAAATAAAACCATGTTCTTTACGTGACGAGTGTGGTTGTCGACCTTCGAGAGGGAAATCTTGATCCTCTACTAAAAATTTGTTATTACACAGTAAATGTCGTTGTCGACCGGGATATCCTCATCCGTTAGTAAAAACTTGTTCTTAGACAGGGAGATTCGTTCTCGACCTTTGAGAGGGA
>BLSH010099990.1:636621-701550 GCA_018402905.1 Glandirana rugosa | reverse complement strand
CCTATAGCACTAGGAGATGATTTTAGAACAATAATCTGTCCCTCACAGCACCAGCAGGAGCCTCTCACTATACCACTAGGAGATGATTTTAGAACAATAATCTGTCCCTCACAGCACCAGCAGAAACCTCTCCCTATAGCAGTAGGAGATGATTTTAGAACAATAATCTGTCCCTCACAGCACCAGCAGGAACCTCTCCCTATAGCACTAGGAGATGATTTTAGAACAATAATCTGTCCCTCACAGCACCAGCAGGAACCTCTCCCTGTAGCACTAGGAGATAATTTTAGAACAATGATCTGTCCCTCACAGCACCAGAAGGAACCTCTCCCTATAGCACTAGGAGATGATGTTAGAACAATAATCTGGGTTTTCGCAGACGATTCAATGGTATGCGGAGGCTAAGCAGATTCCATGGATAAAGTTCGAACAACTTACAGTTCACCCTTATTTCCTAGAGGGTCTAATGTGGATCAACACAATTAGACACAACACAATTGCAAAATATAATAAAATTGTTGCTCAATCTATACAATTATGGGCGAAATACGGTCATAACCTATGTTCCCCATCTACCCCCCATCTCCTTGCCTCATTCTTAGGTGATCCCAACTTCCCACAGGCTTTTGAAGACCCAAAGATTTTTTCTAATTGGATTGACCTTAAACTCACCAATCTGCAAGTTCTCTCCACACAATCCATTTTTAGCACATTTGACTCCCTACAAAATAAATTTAAACTCCCTATCTCCGAAATTCATAACTATTCAAACATTAAAAACTTCTACTCTAAAAATTATGCTCTTACAACCCCCCCAATGGGAAATATCATCGAGAAACTTTGTATAACCGCCCCCAGACAAAAAAGCCAAATATCAATAATATACAAACACTTCATAGAACAGATTATTTCTTCTAAAGCAAAGTACATGACCCAATGGGAAACAGATCTTAACTGCTCTTTCTCACTTAAAGAGTGGTCGATTATGACCCTTAATCTGAACAAATGTACCTGTTCTTCCGCCTTTAGAGAAACACCACTGAAGGTGATCACCAGATGGTATATGACTCCATCTAAGATACACTCATACTACCCTAGTACCCCTTCTAGTTGTTTCAGAGGATGTGGAAGCCAAGGCACTTTGTTACATACATTTTGGCACTGTGCACTATTGAAGCCAATCTGGGATGCAGTTAATCATATTATCGATAAACTGGCTGACAAACACATTACCTTGACACCACAATGCTGCCTCTTATTTACTAAATTCTCTGACCTCACCAAATCTCAAAACACCTTGGCACACACCTTGTGCAGCGCCACCCAATGGATGATTGCATTCAATTGGAAATCTCCCACTCTTGTATGGCAACAAATAATTCAAAGAATGTCTACGATTAAACACACAGAAAACATATACCATTCCTTAAGAGACTCCAAACATATTTTCAACAATAAATGGGACTTATGGGATCAAGCTATTCTGTAAATGTTTACTTACATGTTTGAATATGCTCACTATGCCTTTGAAATACTAATGTATCAGATTAATGTTATACAGATATATATTTTTGTCCTCATATGACAAATGTAATGAGAAATGTATTTTGGATTTTTTATGCTACCTTCCAATAAAAACGTTTGTAAACAAAAAAAAAGAACAATAATCTGTCCCTCACAGCACCAGCAGGAACCTCTCCCTATAGCACTAGGATATGAGTTTAGAACAATAATCTGTCCCTCACAGCACCAGCAGCAACCTCTCCCTATAGCACTAGGAGATGATTTTAGAACAATAATCTGTCCCTCACAGCACCAGTAAACTGTACCTAGTCCAGTATCAGATGGTTTTAGAATGCTAATCTCTCCCCTCACAGCACCGCCAGGAACCTTTCTGTAATGGAGGATGAGATGATATTAGATTGGTAATCTATCCCTCACAGCACTAGTAAACTGTACCTAGTCCAGTATCAGATGGTTTTAGAACGCCAAGCTTTCCTCTCACAGCACCGCCAGGAACCTGTTTGTAATGCAGGATGAGATGATATTAGATAGGTAATATTTCCCTCACAGCACCAGTAAACTCTACCTAGTCCAGTATCAGAAGGTTTTAGAATGCTAAGCTTTCCCCTCACAGCACCGCCAGGAATCTGTCTGTAATGCAGGATGAAATCATATTAGATCGGCAATCTATCCCTCACAGCGCCGGCAGCATGCTCCCCCTACACTAGCCTGAGACGATGTGACACGCGGCATACGTGACTCCAGCTCATATAGAGGCTGGGTCACATGATGCACTAGCCTATCACAGCCATGCCATTAGTAGGCATGACGCTTGTTGATTGGCTGCCCTGCAGCTATTCAACAGGCGCCAAAAATAGTCTGGGTCACATGATGCACTGGCCAATCACAGCCATGCCATTAGTAGGCATGGCTGTGATGCCTTCTAAGGGCAAACGAGTAAAACGCATGTTGATTGGCTGCCCTGCAGCTATAGAAAAGGCGCGAAAAATACCCCAATACCGAACCCGAACCCGGATTTTTTTTTAAATGTCCGGGTTCGGGGCACAGACACCCCAAAGTCCGGTACGGACCCGAACTTTACAGTCCGGGTTCGCTCAACGCTACTGTTTTTTACTCGTAATCACCGAACCCAAAAAACATGCTCGGTTTGGAAGTGATTAAAGTAGTATTAAACTCAAAAGAAACCTTATATTGCAGTTTACCATTCTTAGATGTGATGGCTGCATTAGTTTTCTTTTTTTAGGCTTTCTTTCTTCTATTTTCATCTGGTGATCTGTCCAGTAAGCCTGTTGTTTTTCAAAAGAAAAAGCTTTCTTGCAGATGTATCAATTTACAGGGATGAGACAAAACATTCAACACTTACAGGGGTGCTTACAAAGATCAGTTTATTAGTGTATTTAAAACTGCTAGTACATGTAACACTTCCCTCCCCCCAGACTGACTATGCTGCTGTCCAAATGTGCCCCTGTGCTCCTTCAACCAGACTGAAAGCACTCTAATACAGAAGGTGTGTTGCTGGCCAGATCACTAGGGGGATACAGAGGGAAAGAAACCTAAAAAAGAAAACTAAGGCAGGAACCACATATAATAATTGGTTTCAAGCTTGGTACAGCACTTTTGAGAAAGTACTATGCCTAAAGAGAAACATGTCAGAATAGAATTTGATTCTTCTGGCTACTATAATAAAAGAGGATTATTTAGTATCTTGGTGTGCGGCATTCCTGTTTTTGGTAGTGATTGCTTCAGTGGAGATGAGCCAAGCCAGCATCTGAGATGTGATTGTGGAGGATGGATTCTGATCTCGCCTGTGAAATATTTGACATTAGATAAACTCTGACACATTGTTTCAGTCTGCAGCTGTCAGAGCTCATTCACACTAGCTTTGTTCTCTGAAGAGCAATCCACATTCTGATTGCTCTTCAGAGAGCATTTGCTAGATGGTAAGGAGTTGTTGTATTGCCTTCTCACAGCCTGCTTTAACCATTGATCCACACAACGGTTGCAGTTTTGGACCTTTTCAGAGCAATCCTATTCATTGAATGGTTGAGTTTGCCTCCCGAAAGTGACAGGGGGGTATAATTCCTGCCATGGCCATGAAGCAAAGCTGTACCCCAGGCCACTGCCTCTGCAGTCTAAAGGGGGTAGCGACTGTTGGCAGTAAAATCGCAGCTGAATTTCTGGATTTATCCCCCAAACTGCTAGTGGGAACAATCCCTAAGTGCAGCTCACCTGTGTTTCTTCACACAGGACTTGCTAAAGTGAACTAAGCAGAATGTTTCAGTGATGGAAAATCAGAAAAGAGTATCTAAAATGTAAGCAGCAATTTTTTTTTTTTTTAAATAGTTTACTTTTCAGATGTTTCTCAGGAGGAGGTGTCATGGTTAACTGCAATGTTTATTTGAACCGTGTTGGAGTGAGCCTGTCCCAGGTCTGTCGCCATTAGCATACAAAATAACAAGCCCAGCTTCTACATTTTTAACCCTTTGTTAGGACAGACACAAGGAAAATCATAAAGGGTGATGCAGACACCCTTAAGCCCGCCATTCGGCCCGTATGTACTGCAGCCAATCTGACGGAAGCTGGCAGAATGGGGGCATGACCAAAAAAGGTCTGCTGATCAGTTCCCGGTCAGCGCTTTCAGCCAAACGCTGATCAGAGTGTTTGGGCGGGGGGGGGGGGGGCGTACTGTCAGAACACAACAGCCAGCTCAGTGGGGGAGATCACTGTACTAACATCAGGTGGTTAGTACAGCGACTCTGACCAGAGCTCATGGTGTGTACTAGGCTTTAGACAAATGCCATGAGCACAAGTGCCCCCACTGGAATATTTCCCAGCTATTCCTGTTCTGGTGGCAACTAAAAATTCACATTATTTTCCTGGAGACTTGGTGATCAGCACAATTAGAGAGATTGAATGTCTCCAATGGGGACACAGATAGGAATAAAAAGCTGACATGTTCTAACCCCTCACCAGTCATACTTTAAATACAAGTCTCACCTATTTATCCCTAATTAAATATTTTCTTCTCCCTGATCATGATAGCTTTTTTACACATTAAAATATGTTCATACTAATATTTTTACGGACTGACAACACTCAGGGCCCCCAGTCAAAATAAAGCAAGGACCCCCTGTCAGGCCTTACCTATGACCCGCCCCTGACCCCTGCACCCTGTACATTACACACTCCTGACCCCTACATCCTGCACATTACATACTTCTGACCCCTGAACCCTGTACATTACACACTCCTGACCCTGCACCATGTACATTACACACTCCTGACACCTGCACCCTGTACATTACACACCCTTGCCACCTGGACCCTGTATTTTACACACTCCTGGCCCCTGCACCCTGTAAATTACACACGTGTGCCTGTGCGCGTGTGCACCTGTCAATGGCGCAAAAACGGCCTATTTAAACAACACCCTGCAGCAGATACCGTTCTACAGCGTTCCTGTGATCTGTGACCCCCGTGATTAGTCTGAGAGACCTTCCTGTACCTGTGACCCCTGCTTTACTTGAACCTTGATGCTTTCTGCCTGCCCTGATCCCCGGCCTGCCACTTGACTACTCTTTTGCCTGATCCTTCTGTACCTTTACTGCCCGCACGTTGCCGTCACTGCTTGCACCTGACCACCCGACTGCCTGCTCCATCTGTACCACAAAGCCAGCCTGTTGCTGACCCGGACTGTACTACCATCCTTCCACCTAGCACGAGCTCCAGTGGACCTTCACATACCACCAAGTGACCCAGTCCAATCCTCGTGCCCCCTTGTGCTCTTGAACTCCTTGTCCACACTGCCAGGGGTTCTCTCAAAGATGAGCTGGCCCGCGTCGGGGTCCCCCACACCCTAGACCCCTTGATCAATCTGGTCATCCAGATCGATCGCCACCTGCGGGAATGCAGAGCCGAGAGATCCGCAGGGCCTGCACGTCTGACCTGGATGATGTCCAGGGTCCCTAGCTATCCAGCTCCTGTTCCATCTGCCTCCTCCTCCGTTCCACCAGACCACCAGGAACCCATGCAAATCTGGCTTCTTTGCCCATCCTTGACACCTGAAGAACGCCAGAGACGCATGTCCCAGAACCTGTGCATGTACTGCGGAGGTCCCGGGCACCTGGTGAGAAACTGTTGGTAAGTGCACCTCCAATAACCCTGAGGGACTTAGGTACTTACCCAGTGATAAAGCTCACCTTATACTCCCTGTTTTTCTGCAGCTTCCTGGCAGGACTATCCCAGTGCAGTCCATACTTGACTCTGGTGCGTGCAGCTGCTTTGTTGACATCTCTTTCGCAGCGCAGCACCAGATACCTCTTCAACCCAAGGAACATCCTATGGTCGTTCGACTGGCCGTTGGGACCACTATCAAATCCGGCACAGTCACCCAGGAAACCACCCCTGTGTGGGATATCGCAGCCGCCATCATATGACAGCGGTTTGCGATATCGAGCCACTTTGTCACCGTCAGACGCCGTTCGGCGGTCGGCAAGTGGTTAAAGTGCAACTATGAGCAAAATAATAAACTACAGTCTTTTTAGCACTGACACAGCAGTTTTTGTATTCTTATAACCAGGGCCGGATTAAGAGCATCATGGGCCTGGTGCTGAGGATTTTGGTGGGCCTTTTGTGAAAATAAATAAAATGAAAATGCAAACAATTTTTTTTAAAAAACAAATTAAATATGCTGCCGCAATTTACATATCAATCATGTGTACACTGTATACAGAGCAGGGCTGGGCAGTTTTAGTGACTCACTCAGACCATTGGGCTGGGCCTATCTTCACAAAGGGGCCTAGAGCTGCAGCTCCAATAGCCCCTATGTTAATCCGGTCTTGTCTATAACATAATATTATTACCTGTTGTTCCTGTCAATTTTACTTCCTGAAATAGGGTGGCAATGCTGTTGGTTATGCAGTGAAATTGCATGTAGCATCCCCTAGCTGTGATGCTAGAGTGCTAGAGTTTTGTGTAGTGTTGGTAAGTTTGTGCAGGCTTGGCTGGTAGCCAAGCCAGTCTGTTTTTTCCTGGGTTGGGCAGAGATCCAGGGAGAGCTGGATTACTCACAGCAAGCATTACTGAGACCTACCCCCTATTTCTAGAATGTACTGGAACCTTCTAGAAAGATGAGAGGGGAAGTAAGGTGGAGCTGCTTGGAATATTCTGAGGGCCCTGACCAATCCCCAACTTGGGTTGGCAGGGGGCAGACCTCCTCAAATACTCTGGGTCAGACCAGCTGGGGAGGGGAGTTCGAGTGGAACCTGGGGATGGAGTGTTAGGCTATCGTGGCCTTTGAGGGAGCTCCCCAGTCGGGGGGGTGGTGACCTTGGGCCTGGGCTAGTGTGCGGATGGGGCCTTCCTAGTGTAGCGACCCCATAGTGATAGGTGCATTTTTGTAGTGAGTTTTTGTTAGGAGAGGTAAAATCTAGTCAGGCCTGACAGTGAGTGCAGGCCTGATTGTTTTGATCTGGGCTGGGAAGTGGCTCAGGGAGGGGAGGAGAATGCTGGAAGGAACAACCCTTGAATACTCCTCCCCTTTGGGGCCAGAAGGTTCTGGAAAAAAGGATGGATGAGGAGGTGTCACTTTCTGATGTATGTTAAGGAGCCCTGTCCAATCCCCAATCTGGGTTGGCAGGGGGCAGACCTCCTTAAATACAGTGTTCTGCCTTGCAGGGAGGAGGAGAGTTTGAGTGGAAGAGTGGAGAATGTAGCAGAGGTGCTGTGGAGGCCTCACCCAGGAGGGAGCCCCCAGTCTGGGTGCAGCCAGGAGAGAAGTCATCATCCTTGAGTAGCACAAGGGAGCAGGAGAGCAGCAGAGAGGCTACATTAAAGACTCTTTAAAGGATCCACTGGTGTTGGTGAGGGCGGCCCCTGGGAGTTGGATGAGAAGGCTGGAGCAGGCTGGGAGAGGACAGTGGAGAGTCTGCAAAGGTTGGGGAAGCCAAGCAGGGGAAGGAGGGCCACTGGACAGTGAAGCAGGCCGGATGGGCCTGGAAGATGGATGGGCTAGGAGTTGAAGTTCATCCAGTGCCCAGCTAGCACCAACGTACTTAGCTACACAAATGAGGGTCCATGTCTTCACAACTGGGAGCTTGTGACCCTTGCCCACAACGGGTGGTCCGGAGGTCCTGCTAACAGTAAGAACAGGCCTCACCATGTGCTAGCTGTGGTGGAAGAGGAAGTGTCATGGAGGTCTGATAAATTTCCTTTCAGGCCGGTATTAGCAAGTAGTGTGCAGGAGAGAGGAAGGAGAAGTGTAACGGTCAGCAAGTGTATGTGCTGGAGGAAGAAGGAGTGTATATACGGTGGTGTATATAGAAGGTCCCGTGATTGATCCTTGGGCATCCCACAGTCATCCCTATCCTCATCCAAGTTTAACCCCTAAATAAAACAACAAAAACAAAGTACCAGCCTGTTCAGTGACTCCGGGTGTGTGGAAATCGTGTGATAGAGGGCAGCGGTCAGGTGGACCACAACTTCCAGCCACCCCCAAGGGGGCACATTGCTACATTTGGGGGCTGCCAGTCGTTGCCCCTAGCAACTGCAAGAGAACTGAGCCAGGAACTGTAATTGTTTTATTGCCAACGTGGACTGAACTTAGGGAAAGGACTTGTGTATTTGCCTGCTAAAGAGTAAATTCTCATAAGTGTGCCATTTCCCATAGCAACCGGCGGGAGTGGGCACCAATTGCTTCTCTCGCCTACCCAGTCGCTGCAACCTGCACTGGGGTGGACACTTGCATCATTCTGCAATTCAGTGACTTTGTTACCATGTGCCGTTACCTGTGACAACCACGCCAGGCGATCGATGCATTACAAATATGTCCTGTGCCATGCTAAGGCCGGACATCACCCACTGGATTACAAATATGCCCAGTGCTCTGCAAAAGCTGGGCATCCTGAACTTTTTGCTCCTGCTTACAGTAAAGTATGCCTGGGACTGTTCTTGTTGTTAAAGGGAGAGACTGTGTTAAAAGTGGATTTTCCAGAAAAACAGTGGCTACTATTAATTACTGTTGCTACCGACAACCACCAGCAACGCCAGCAAGTCGAGACAAGTTCTGCTAGTGTCAGCGTACCTGCAAAGTTGCATCCTTCACATAAGGGGCTACAGCCACGTAACATGCTGCAGGACTGCTTATCAGGACTTTTGGCGCCAGTTTGTCTGGTAATGTGGGGGCAACGCCTTGCCCTGGAGAAGCTCCAGTGCTTGCAACCTGTAGCAGACACCACAGGACAGGGGAAGATGGTGGAAGGTGGTTGTCTGTTGCCATCGCTGGCATGGTTGCCGGTGTAGTGCTGTTCATTGAAACCCCACAGAAACCGTAATAGACGTTTTGTCGCGCCATGTTGCTACACCTGCACTCGTCCACAGTAAAGATACAGACAGACGGTGGCAAGCAGACATCTTTGTACACCCACTGGAGTTTTGAATTTCACACTTATTTTTAACAGTAAATGGAGCTTACATACTGAAATACAGTATATAGACATACGTGACACTGTTTTGATGTTCAATTTTAAAAGCAGCGGCAAGCCTGCCGATCTCACAGCTTAGCAAATGTCACAGAACACCGCTGCTTTTAAAATTTAACATCAAAACAGTGAGACGGATTTCTAAATCCTGTATTTCAGTATGTAAGCTCAGTTTACTGTTAAAAATAAGTGTGAAATTAAAAACTCTGGTGGGTGTACAAAGATGTCCGCTTGCCGCCTTCTGTCTGTATCCTTAGTGCGGACGAGTGCGGGTGTAGCAATATGGCGGTGAATAAACATTACTTCCGATTTCCATCTCTGTGGGGTTTCAATAAACGAGGCTACACCGGAAAAGCCGGAAAGGGACCCTGGTGGACACCGGGGTCGGAGTGGAACCTAGCGGGGGACTCGCCCTCAGAGTGATCAGACGGACCAAGCGGTTGTGCCTGATCTGTCCGGACAGCAGAGGTCACTCAGAGGTCAGCAGAGATCACTGCCTGAGCCCAGTGCGGCCGTTTTGATGAACTGTTGACCCATCTGTTATCGGTGCTGCAGGAGCCACACTACTACACGTGGACCTGCAATCAGGACCGTGTCATCCGCAGCTGCGGAAGTCCCGGAAGGCCAGAGTGGGCCTGGAGGCATCACTCAAAGGCAGGGCAGAGTTGCAGCCTGGCGACTCCCCTGCGAAGACAGAGGACAAGAGGGAAGAAACAGCAGAGGCCGATGACCTGGCCAAGGACCTGGGACCGGTGAGTACTGCCATGCTGGGACCAGCTAAAGTCCCTGATATGCCGGTCAGTATGAAATCCCTCGCCATACCTGTCCGGAAGGAGCCACAGCCAGAAAGAGGAGTCTCCTCAGGTGAGCTGGACGAGCAGGCCTTAGACTTGGGTTCCCCAGACTGCAGTGTGAATTCAGGTCACTAGAAAAGCTTGGTGAGTGAACATCCCTTAGGTCAAGTAGCTCGGATGAGGCAGAATGGGAGATCAGAGGAATTAGTGCTCCAGGAGCCCATGCTGGAAGGAGAGAGCCAACGCCCAGTTTGCCATCTAGACCGGCTGCAGGAGTCTGAGTTTGTCAGCTTTTTCATCGCAGGCCATCCACAACCCAGACCAGGGTACCAACTTACTTCCAAGTGGTGGTGAGATCACCTGATACTGACATTCTCCCGGGGAGAGGAAATGCAAGGGAGCTACCGTGGTTCTCCAGATTCCAGCGGGAGGTGCAGCGGAGGGTAGCCTTGGAGTGGGGCCTGGACTTCCCTTATGTCTCGCCCCAAGCAATGGATGTCGTAGAGGACTCCCAGCCAGAGTGGAAGGATGACCTTGTTTGGGACTATCTGCATGTCCCAAAGCCATGGAGAGGGCCAGAGAGTGAGTTGTGGGCCCGGTTCCTGAAGATCAAGCAGGAATGGCGACTTGGGAGATCGATATATAGAGACAGAGCTGATTATGGATGGGCCTGCGGTTTGAGCCGACGTAAGTCAAATTTAGAACATTATGGGGCGTTCACAGCGACTTTGCGGAGCACCCTATAATGCATTGCATGCAGATGGCGCGCACAGCTCCTCCTCCATGGGAGGGCTCCTGCCGTCTGCCCGCTGTTTGTTATGACAGTTTATTTATATGGCAGGGTGGGGTCACCCGGCAAAGTAAGCCAGCGACCCTGCCCCTTCTGATGTCATGTGAAGTCAGAAGGGGGCACGTCATGTGTGTCCGTCACCGAGTGGCCCCGCCCTGCCATATAAATAAAGTGTCACAACAAACCAAGCTCAGTCGGTGAGGGCCCCTTTCATGGAGGAGGAGCTGCTGCGGCTTTTTTTTTTTCGGGACCGTCGCGTGCCATGATTGATGATGGATTACAATGGGGGACACTTATTTTTCTTTTTTCTTTGGTTTGGATTTTAGGGGGACCTCACGTCAAATTTTTTTTTTATTTTGGCGCAGGACCTGGTTTGGACTGGGGGCGGGGACCCTACGAAAATTTTTTCCGAGATTTTTCTGTATATTGCCAGAAGCCGGCAATACATTACAGCTGCGATAATAAATGACAATTTTTCCGGTACAAATGTCATTTTGCTGTGGCTATTTTCTAAACATCACAGAGGTGCGCCCTTTTACGGGCAGACTAAGGGACCCTCCCAGGCACATTATTTAAAGGAATATTTCATTTTTATTGTTTCACTTTAAGCATTATTAAAATCACTGCTCCTGAAAAAATGATTGATTAAAAACTTTTTTTTGCATTGATACATTTCCCCTAGGGCAGGACCCGGGTCCCCATACACTTTTTAGGGCAATAACTTGCATATAAACCTTTAAAATTAGCACTTTTGATTTTCCATGTTCTGGTGTGAACCCAACCGGAGGGTGTTAAGCCCATCCCTAGTGCTGATTGTGAAAGTCGGTCGACCGACCCAGAGCCACTTTGTCTACACAGAGACAGCAGGAGGGGCCTAGGAAAGTTTCCGGACCCTCGGTACTATGTGTGAGAAAGTTTAAAGTGCTACATAGACCGCCACCAAAGACTGCTGGATAGCGCAGAGCAGTTTCCTTCTGTTTTCTGACAATTGCAGGCCAAACCAGCCTGCCACCCTCTGCCCCAGTGGAAGAGACTGGCCCATTGGCCGGACACTCGATTGAGGTTTGCTCTCTTTACCATATTTTCTTTGAGATCCTGTTTGCCCTTCCCATCAGGAACTTTAAAGAAGAACTCCTACAATTCACTTTCTTTGTTTCTGCTCCTGCAGTGAAATCATAACCCCTTACTGACAGGGCAGGCAGGTAAAAGAAAAAGTTCATTGGGCTTGTTGTTCTATTGGAGGCTCATAAACCCCTTCCGATGTTTATAGATAGTTGTAGTTAGTTGTTCTGTCTTCTCTTAGGATTCCGAAGATGGACTGGCTGGTCATCCTCATCCGTCGATTATCAAGCTAATTACCTGCTACTACAAGTTATGCGGACGGAGCACTTTTCTTTTGAGGGAAAGGAATGTATACTGTGTCTGTGTATGGCTAGTTGCAGGGAACTGTAGCTAGGATTGCATTATACTGTACAGTGTGAATAATTTACAGAGATGGTATTGATATATTTTTGTATTTGAATTATTTGTGCAGTCCCCCATCCAAGTTTGTTCCCTTTTCCCCTCCCACTTTTTGATTATGGGATGCCCGTGCTCCCGGGCCCAGGAGTTATTTTTGTAAATTTTCTGCTGGGGACCAACTGATGTTTGGGGGGGGGGGGTGAGTGTAGCACCCCCATAGTGATAGGTGCGTGTTTGTAGTGAGTTTTTGTAAGGAGAGGCAAAATCTAGTCAGGTCTGACAGAGGGGGCAGGCCTGCTTGTTTTGATCTGGGCTGGGGAGTGGCTCAGGAAGGGCTGGAGATTTCTGGAAGGAACACCCCTTGGATACTCCTCCCCTTTGGGGCCAGAAGGTTCTGGAAAAGAGGATGGACGAGGAGGTGTCACTTTCTGATGTATGTTAAGGAACCCTGACCAATCCCCAAACTGAACTGGCAGGGGCAGGCCTCCTTAAATACAGTGATCTGCCCAGCAGGGAGGAGGAGAGTTTGAGTGGAAGAGTAGAGAATGTAGCAGAGGTGTTGTGGAGGCCTCATCCGGGAGGCTGCCCCCAGTCTGGGGGGGTGACCTTGAGGCCTGTGACTCTGGTGCAGCCAGAGAGCATTCGTCATCCTGGAGTAGCACAAGGGAGCAGGAAAGCAGCATAAAGGCTACATTAAAGACTCTTTAAAGGATCCACTGGTGTCAGTGAGTGACGGCCCCTGGGAGTTGGATGAGAAGGCTGGAGCAGGCTGGGAGAGGACAGTGGAGAGTCTGTAGAGGTTGGAGAAGCCAAGCAGGGGAAGGAGTGCCACTGGACAGTGAGGCAGACTGGAGGGGGCTGGAAGATGGATGTGCTGGGAGTTATAGTTCATCCAGTGCCCACCTAGCACCAAACTTAGCTACACAAATGAGGGTCCATGTCTTCACAACTGGGAGCCTGTGACCCTTGCCCACAACGGGTGGTCCGGAGGTCCTGCTAACAGTAAGAACAGGCCTCACCATGTGCTAGCTGTGGTGGAAGAGGAAGTGTCATGGAGGTCTGATAAATTTCCTTTCAGGCCGGTATTAGCAAGTAGTGTGGAGGAGAGAGGAAGGAGAAGTGTAACGGTCAGCAAGTGTATGTGCTGGAGGAAGAAGGAGTGTATATACGGCGGTGTATATAGAAGGTCCCGTGATTGATCCTTGGGCATCCCACAGTCATCCCTATCCCCATCCAAGGTTGACCCCTAAATAATACAACAAAAACAAATTACCAGCCTGTTCATTGACTCTGGGTGTGTGAAAATCCTGTAATTGAGGGCAGCAGGCAGGTGGACCACAACTACCAGCCCCCCCCAAGGGGGCACATGGCTACACTAGAATTATGGAGGTGTCCTGGGAGCAAAGAGGACAGTGGGAGAACACTCAAGAGGGCTGGTGAGTGACACACAGTCAGGAAGACTGGGAGGCACGCCTGAGAAGACTAGGATGGAGACGTTTGGGATGGGTGCAGAGCCAGTCAGGAGGACTGTGGTGGCACGGGTGGTCAAAAGGGACAGCTGCAGCCAAGAGGGCTGTCAGTGCCTGAAGAGGTGGTACTGGAGCAGTAGCCACATGTGGAACAGCTAGCACAAAGGGCTACCTTAGTTTTGCTACACCAAAGGGGCCCGCGGTCCCATCCTGCAAAGGGCATTTGCTTTGGGCCTGACAGAGTCAGTGTCAGATCCCTACAACAGTGCTAGCTGGTCCTGAGAGTGATAGTCTGCAAGCAAGCGTATGTGCTGGAGGTGAAAAAGAAGAGGTTGTATATACTGGAGTGTATATAGTTTTAGTCCCTTTGTATATTTTTTTCAATCAAGTGGGCATCCCATATGTACCCCATCCCCATCCAAGTTTAATTCCCCTTATAAAACAAAAAAAAAACTAAGTTCAAGAACTTCTTCTTGACTCAAAGTGTTTGGAAATTCATGTGACTGTCTGTGCAGGGTAGCAGTTGAACCACAATCACCAGCAGCCCCTACGGGGAGTAACACTACATGCATAACAACATTGTCACCCTGTGTAGAGAAAGGCTTTAAATGGACTTGTTGCATTGTCACTTTATTACAAGAAGTAAGAAAGTATTTCAAATGTATAATTTGCTCCATATCTACACTTGAAGTCATTTCTGTACTGTTGGAACCTTTAACATACATAAAGAAAATGTTATGAGTTCTTCCTCTGTTGCATGGATTTTTGAAATTCTTTTTGTGTGTCCTTTAACTGAAATGTCACCAACGTTATGGCAGTGTTTTCTTATTAAAAGCACTTCCATTTTAGTTTATGGTCGTTTTGTGTATTATTCAGCTACTTGTTGTAGGTATTGCAATACAAAGGTCACCATAATACATGGGTAATCCTCATACTAGCAGCGAGTTTAGCTGGCTCGGTTGTGGGTGGAAATGTACACAGTGTTTTATCTTTAGTGCAACCACTCCTAGCTGCAAAATAAACCGCTAACAGGCAAAAAAATTACGTCTAGCTCCAATGAGACACAGGATGAGGTAGTATTGGTTACCTACAATTTACCAGAGGCAAATTAATGTGAAGAGCACATAATCAGATTTCTGTTTACTGTGGTTAGATATGTTAATGCTGAACACGAGGTATGGCAGGCATGAACAGGCAGCTGATCTATAACCCATTATTGACTTGCCATGCCTTGTTCCATGCAGTGTCTATGTATGAAGGCAGCTATCTTGGTGAAGGAACAGAGCTTTGCTTCCTCATTTCAAAGCCTCCAGCAAGGAGAATGATATCACAGTAGTGAAATCATTAAGGCTGGGTTCACACTAGTGCGAATTGGATGTGGATTTCTCTGCATCCAAATTGCATGAGAGGTCTGTGTGTTTTTGGCTCTGAATCAGGTGCGACTTTGAGCAGAAATTTGGACCTGATTCGCACCTGAATTGGTGTACAGGGACACAACGAACCCCCTGCTGTGAGCCGCGGCTCCAGCAAGTGTGAACCCAGCCTAAATCTCCCTCCAAATCTCCGAAGACCAGCAGTCAGAGGCAGCAGTGTCAAAAGCTAGATATACACTGTATGAATTTTGGCCCCTTTCAGCTGAAATTTGCTCAGTGGATGGCCCTGTCGGCCACCTTCTGCTCCACATCTCTCAACTCAAACAGCAAAAGAACTGGGTGGAAAATTGTCCACCAAAACCAGATGTAGCTGCTTTTCAGGTATTTGATAGCTAATGGGGCCTGCTGTAAAAATAAAATAACCACAGGAGATTCACCCATTCACGCTGTATAGGGTTGATGTAGGGATCTGTTAGTGTATGGCCAGCATATGAGATTGCAGGCATAGAATTCAGGGGAAAAGTACATTTTCCAAGTTACAGCTTAGTGTCAGGCACCTGACTGTGGAGTCTCTTGCACAATTTCCCTCCAGCCACCCCTGGTAGTGGGAAAAGGGACTGCTTGGACAGCAGAGGAGCAAACGTGCCAAGAAGTTGGAGCAGTGAACGTGAGCTTGGAAGCCCAGGGTTCCATCGGGTAAATGTACTGAATGGAGTCAGGTCACCTGCTGGCTGGCACAGGTTCACAATCAGGTTCCAGGTTGGAGACAGGCAAGGATCGACAATGTGCTGGCAGCAAGGTACAAAGTCAGGAGGCAGAGTCATAGTGAAAAGTATGAGCTGGGGTTGGTAACACAGATGAGCAGCAGGCATAAAAGGTAAGGGAAATCCAAAGAGAAGCGTCAGATACATCTTGGTCAGTTAGAAGATCAGCAGTTTTTCAGGAATACAGGAGGGATCAGAGCTGAAGACAATCCAGCAAGGAGGCCAGGCAGACCTCAGGTTTAAATAGGCTACCAGGTGCCAGGATCTGTGGGCGCACATGTACACACACATATGCAGACACATGTGCACATGTTAAAGGGCCTACAATTGGGCAGATGTTGGCTCCAAATTGTCTAAGTCCTTGTCCTGCTTCTTCTTGGATAGGATAACCACTCTCCTATTGTTGAAGGAACCCCCCGCCATGTTGTGTCACACTCCTAGTCATAAGCCCACTCTCAACATCCCCAGCCTGAGGCCTTAATATTTGAGAATAAAGGTATGTCCACACATAAAATGCATTTTCTGTACTTTACTGTAGATTTCCGTGACATCTGACATTACATTTGATATACTATCAGAATTCTTCAGCGTGGGAAGCAGTAGACACTCTGTAGTTGTCATTTTTGCGCAGAACTCAATTACATATCTTTTAAGCAATCTTCCCTCCACATCTCCACTCCTCTCCTTGGGAGCATCGCAGAGTTGGTACCACTTCCCCATGTATACTAAGCCCACAGCATTTAGCTTTTATCACCAACTAGGATCAAGGTGCCCTCATTAGTATAAAGTAGCATATATATAGTATATACCTTCTATAGCTTAGCCTAGCCGGGCAGACCCTCAGATGGCACACTCATTCCCAAGCTTGCACCATTACTCACATCAGAGGACTCTGTGCAGGCCTCCCAGCCCTTAAACACCTTGCTCTAGGACCCAAGGAAGATCAGATGAGGCAGGGCAACTACAGCTATTACTGCCACGGTATGTACCACCTAGCTTGGGACTTCAGACCCTGCACAGGGCTCATCATTTCAGCTCTGCAGGAGACTACATCCTCCCACAACTGGCCTTTATATGGGCACTCACTACACCACTAACCTCACCAGAGGAGGGACTTCTCTATAAAGGGAGCCATTACCTACTTATAACTTTACCCTTTCTTTACATAATGTCTAGTGGCAGGCAACTTAACTGCACCTGCCAACACATGCTCATGAGCATGTGCATTCTTCTGCTTGCACATCTTGTTAAGCTTGTATACTCACGTACCTGCACATGCGCATGAACATGAGCACTTGCTACATGGGAATAAGCATTTGCTGCATGAGGTTCCTGACACTTAGGCACAATTAACATTTCTACATGTTCCCTATAATGTAGCAGATCTTTTTGAGTTCAGTTTCATTCTAGGCTGTTAATTATTATTATTATATACGATTTATATACCGCCAACAGTTTAAAGCAGCGCTTTACAATGTAGAGGGGGGACAGTACAATTACAATACAGTTCAATACAGAAGGTAAGCTTAGAAGTCAGACTTCTGTAATGTCTGGCAGAGACAAAGGCAGAACTACCAGAGTCACGTTCTGCCACCATGGGGGGGGGGGGGGGCAGAGCAAGATGGCAGGAAGGGGGCCTGCTGCAGAACATGGGCTTGGTTCACACTACTGTAACCCTAAAGTCAAGTGATTTGGTTGTGATTTTCTTGCGACTTCTTTGATTTAACATTGCAGTAGATAGCGCTCAAATAGCATCAAGGTTGCAAAAAACCAAAAGGACCCCATGACCAGAGTAAAGGGCACTGGGATCAGTGGGAAGGGCTCCGCACTAAGGGGGAAGGCTCTTGGAACCAATGGAAAGGGAGCCCTTTATGGTTTCTAGCACTGGGGCCCTGAAGGGTGTAGTTATGCCTTTGCTGATAGCTTCTGAAGACGTAACCAATGATTATCATATTCTGGCAGATATTTCTAACCATATAGTGGATTATCTGATTTCTGGTACAAGCTATATGGGTAACAAAGAAAATAGTTTATCATTGCTTGTGTTCATATGGATTTGATTTTCACCTGACCTTCTCTTGATCTAAGCATATGTGAACAGGTATAGAACGTCAATACTGTCTCATACACAGTGCTAGGTGAAATACACAATACTGCACTAAATAGCTGATGTGCATGTTGGATGTATAGAATATCAATTGGGGGGAGTTTGTACTTGCAAGTGAGTATTTAAAATGTCCAGCTGAAGATTTAGATCTGTTTTTATAAAAAAAATTTGCATGTGAAATTACATGTACGTTCTGTGGGAACGCCAGCAAAATCAAATGCTACTAAGCTATGTTCACTCCCAATGTTTTTCATTCATGAAAATAGCGTGAATCAGTAAATACTTATTTACTACAATTGTTAGCTCCATCTAGTGGCATTAATGCATTATTTTCCTATTCACGTTATTCTTATGAATGAAGAGCATCAAATCTGGAAAGAGAATAGCCTAGAAACATTTTATTTTACCGCCATTCACACAGAACAAATGTTGCATATAGTTGCACAAATAAAGTCAGCACAAATAAAATGTTTTTTTTTTTTTTCAAATATACCTCTTAATGCAAATCAGCCTAATGCATTATAAATGCATATTTATGACCCTTGCAGAGAGACCACTGCTTCCACACACAAAGCAAGGGTCCTTCTGTGTAGTATGCTGGCAGGGGCCAGGCTTTTCTGCTCAGACTTTAGCTGCTTTATAAAGAAATCATGCTGTTAGACTTTGCCTATCTTTTGTTTTCATGCACCTAGAATGTATGAGGGTAATAAAGGCTACAGCAGCTCATCTTTAACTCAGCAAAGAAGGCCTGAATGCTTAAAATTCTGAAAATGCGGACTCCAGTAGTACCTCTGGGGGTATTGGAATTGAAACTGACACACATGTGGATCCCCATGCTGTAGACAAATGTTGCTCAACAACAGTGTCAACAACACAATTAATAATTGAGTGAGTCACTATTATGTCTTGTACTTCATTTGTCATGCATATGGTTTAGCTTGCAGTTGACCATAATTAATGCAAGCAATCCTGAAACTCAATCATATAAAAATAAATATTTTGTGTTTGAATAGTTACGTCATGTCAGCAGTGACTGTACACATACACATCATTTCACGTAATCCAGATGAATTTTCTTATGTGTCCGAGCTTGAGAAAATCTGAATTACTGAAATTGTCTTTCCTATGCTCTGCATTAAGAGACATACAGGATGATTAATGTAGAAAGATCATCATGAAAGTCAAATAAACAGTAATTATAAGAAGCAAAATTGTCGGATCAAACTACAAACTGCTAAAAGAGATGTACCCAGGCGCTGGCTAATATTACCTGCTTTGTCAGGAGACACTATGCAGCATTACTATTGTGAAGCTGTTCCCTTCTAGTGTTCAGCCTGGACACTGTGTCATCACATCCTGAACATAGAGTGATTGAGATCTAAGAGTGAAGCAAAGCATCTTGGGACAGGTAGTCCAAGCAGCCAAGTTTTGCATTCAGCTGGAATGTTGTGGACTACAAATACCTGCCGGCTAGGGAAGGAGAACAGGATGCTGAGAGAGGGGATATAAAGCCTGGGTTAAGGCGGGATCACTCTCATGGCACTCCAGGATGGATCTGCAAACAAGTGACTCTGTGTTAGAGTGTGCTGTGTGTGTTACAGGTGGAGAGAGAGAGAGTCATTGTGTGCAGGTGCAGGAGCATCCACTGTAGGGCAGCCACCTGTCCGGGATTCACCCGGACAGTCCGGATTTTGAATCATGTGTCCGGGTTTCAGCCCACCTAAACCCGGACACATTGCTCAGAAAGGAATGTGGCTCCGAACAGGGCTTGACAGGAGGGTAAGGGGGCACTATTTGCGCCGCATAACTATTCTCTTTGGAGGGCCCAAAGGTGTCCCAGGCTGTTACAATCCTATAGTGTACACTAAAACAAAAAAAAACATGCTGTGCGCCACTAAATTGTTCGGGTTTGGCTTGAAGAAAAAGTGGCAACCCTAATCCACTGCTAGCTACTTCTGACTGTTCAGCTGCAACCTGGAGGCCGCTCTTCACATGTCCACACCAGATCCAGCCTACAGCGTTTCCGTGACCCCATTGACTACTTTGAGAGCCTTTCCTGCACCTGTGACCCCGGCTTTACTTGGACTTGTTGCTTTCTGCCTGCCCTGACCCCCGGCCTGTCTACGACTACCCTTCTGCCTGATCCTCCTGTACCTTTGCTGCCCGCACGTTGCCGACCCTGCTTGCACCTGACCACATGCCTGCCTGCTCCACTTGTACCGCATTGCCAGCCTGTTGCTGACCCGGATTGTACGACCACTCTTCAGCCTGCACGAGCTCCAGTAGACATCTCACATACCAGCAAGTGACCCAGTCCAACCCTTGTGCCCCCCTGTGCTCTTGAGCTCCCTGTCTGCACTACCAGGGGATCTTGAACCAGGGCCGCAAGCGAGGTGACCCCCTGCATAAGCCAGACTCAACCACCAGGTATGTGACAATAACGGACAGCCATGTCTGAGTCTGCGCAGGGGACCTCTCCCATAGACGAGCTGTGTGCACATTTTGCGGGACTTACCCAAGCTGTAAAGAACCTGCAGGAAGGCTACAACCGCCTGGAAGGAAGAGTGCAGGAGCTCTCCCAGCCAGCCTTTTCACTGGAGGCCACGAAAGTGGCATTTGTGATATCCCTCCTCCTTGCGGAACCCCAAGCCTGGGTGCACTGCCTCCTGGAGCAGAAAGCCCCAGAAACCACCAGTCTGGACCGATTCTTCCAGGCAATGGCCCAATTATACAAAGACCCTCACTAGGCAGCAGAGGCAGCCCTCCATGCTCTTCAGCAAGGCCTGGACTCACAATCCCCAAATTGACTGGGTCACTGGCGAAGTGAACTTCTCTTCTTACTGCTGTTGCCACTGTTTGCCTCAATCTCCGGGGAATCCTCCAGTCATACTTAGTTTGGGCACAGACCTCGACCCGGAATCCCGCCTGCTCGTTCCTGCCCCCATCATGAATTTCTAGACGTCTTTAGTAAGAAGGGGGCGGACGTCCTCCCACCACACCGGTCCTACGACTACCCAATCGACCTCTTACCAGAGGCTGAAGTGCCTTTTGGGCGGATCTTTCCCTTATCAGAGGTGGAGTTGGCCGCCTCAAGGCGTACCTGGATGAGAATCTGGAGAAGGGCTTTATTCGTCCATCCACCTCGCCAGCAGGTGCCAGAATCTTCTTTGTAGAGAAGAAGGACCATTCGCTCCGGCCCTGCATTGATCATCCGAAACGTAATCAGATTACCATCAAGAACTGATACCCATTACCTCTGGTCCCAGAACTCCTCCAGAGGTTGGGGACCGCAGCTGTCTTCACTAAGTTGGACTTACGCGGGGCTTACAACCTGATCCGCATTCGCGAAGGGGATGAGGGGAAGACAGCCTTCCGAACGCGGTTCGGGCACTACAAATATCTTGTCATGCCCTTCGGACTACGTAATGCCCCTGCAACGTTCCAACACCTGGTAAATGACATCTTCTGGGACTTTCTAAACCATTTCGTAGTCGTTTACTTGGATGACATCTTAATCTTCTCCTTCTCTCTGGAAGTGCATCGCCAGCACGTGAAGAGCGTGCTCGCCCGCCTCCGACTACAAGGCCTCTATACCAAGGCGGAAACATGCGCTTTTGAGTGCGCTGAAATTTCATTCCTGGGGTTCAACATTTCCACGGCCGGAATCACCATGGACCCCGAGAAGGTCTCGGCCATCCTGGACTGGCTTGCTCCTGTTGACGAAAAGGGAGTCCAGTGATTCATTGGGTCCGCAAACTTCTATCGGAAGTTTATCAAGGGGTTTTCGGCAGTCATCACCCCAATGACTCAACTCACCAAACAGGACTCAGGCTCTGGACTCCCGAGGCCCAAGAGGCCTTCACCCAACTCAAGCGACTGTTCACATCTGCTCCCATCCTTAAGCACCCGGACCCTGCCTTGCCATACACCCTGATAGTAGATACCTCTGAGACAGCAGTGGGAGCAGTCCTTTCGCAGAGACGGGGCCCAAAGGCCTCACTTCACCCTATAGCCTTCTTCTCAAGGAAGCTAACTCCTCCGGAAAGGAACTATGACATTGGTGATAGGGAGCTACTGGCAATCAAGTCGGCCCTGACAGAATGGCGGTACCTCCTGGAAGGAGCTTCCCATCCTATTCTGGTTTTTACAGACCACAAAAACCTAGAACACCTGTGAACCGCAAAGAGACTGAAACCTCGGCATGATTGGCATTGTTTTTCTTCCGTTTCCAACTGCACATCACCTACAGGCCCCGGGCTAAAAACGTAAAGCCGGACGCATTGTCAAGAATGTTCCCCATTCAGGAGGACACGCCTCCACCAGATACCATCCTTCCTGCCCAAAGCTTCCTGCTCACTCAGGAAGATCTTCTCTCACAGATTCGGAGGCCTTGCACTGGCCTCACTGAACCGCCGGACCCCCAACTCAGACTAAAAGATGGGTTATGGTGGTTCGGGAATAGACTGTATGTCCCACAAGATTGTCAGAGTTACGTAGCCACCTGTCTGTGCCAGAAGCAAATCGGAAAAATCCAAGGCCTGGGGTCTCCTCAACCCATTGCCCATTCCAGAACATCCATGGGCCCAAATTGCAATGGACTTCATAGTGGAGCTACCACCATCTGCAGGCTACAACACAATCTTGGTGGTCGTGGACCAGCTCGCAAAGATGGCCCATTTTTTGCCCATGAATGGCACTCCGTCAGCGGCTAAGACCGCGGAAATCTTCATAAGGGAGGTGGTCCGTTTACACAGGATTCCTGCCAACATCATGTCAGACCGAGGAGTGCAGTTCACCTCACGTTTCTGGAAGTCCCTGTGTGCCACCTTGGGAATCAAGCTGGCCTTCTCCTCGGCCTACCATCTCCAGTCCAATGGGCAAACTGAGAGGACGAACCTAATGCTCGAACAGTATCTACGGTGCTATTCCTCCTACTCCCAGGATGACTGGGTGTTGCTTCGACCAATAGCCGAGTTTGCATACAATAACTCTGTCCACTCTGCTACCAAGCAGTCACCCTTCTGGGCAAACCTTGGCTACCACCCGTCCTTCCTGTCCGACCTGGCCATGGAAAGCACAGTAACCGCTGTCCTGGAAACCACACAGTTTCTTGAGAAGAACAACAAACTCCTTCAGGAGACCCTCGCCCAAGCTCAGGCTACCAGCAAGAGAAACTTTGATAGGGGAAGGAGGGGAGAACTGGACTTACAAGTCGGTCAACAGGTCTGGCTGTCCACAAGGAACCTAAGACTCTCCTGCCCCTCAAAGAAGCTGGGACCCAGATACATAGGGCCATTCCCTATTAAGAAGAGAATCAACAGAGTGGCCTATGAGTTAAACTTGCCATCATCCTTGAATATCCACCCGGTCTTCCACGTTAACCTGCTTAAGCCAGTGGTCAAGGATGTCTTTCCGGGGCATAGCTCATTACCCTCAGAACTCTTGGTGGATGGAGAGGAAGAATTTGAGGTAGAGACCATCCTCAATTGTAGGAAAAGAGGAGGCAGCACCCAATTCCTGGTAAAATGAAAGGGTTATGGACCCAAGGAAAACTCCTGGGAGCCTGAAGAGAATCTGCACACAAGGGATTTGATCAGAGCCTTCTGGAGAAGACACCTGACCAAGAGAGCCCGTTGGGGCATCCAGAGGCTGCCCCTTGGGGGGGGGGCAATGTTAGGAAAATGGCCGCTTCGGACGTCCGCGCGCGCCCGTGCCTGCTAATGGTGCCAAAGACAGCCTATTTAAACTGGAAACACCTTGCAGCGGATGCTGTCTGTTCTACGGCATTCCCGTGACCCCAGTGACTACTTTGAGAGACTTTCCTACACCTGTGACCCCGGCTTTACTTGGACTTGCTGCTCTCTGCCTGCCCTGACCCCCGGTTTGTCTATGGCTACCCTTCTGCCTTATCCTCCTGTACCTATGCTGCCCGCACGTTGCCGACCTTGCTTGCACCTGACCACCCGCCTGCCTGCTCCACTTGTACCGTATTGCCAGCCTGTTGCCGACCCGGATTGTACGACCACTCTTCAGCCTGCACGAGCTCCAGTGGACATCTCACATACCAGCAAGTGACCCAGTCCAACCCTCGTGCCCCCCTGTGCTCTTTAGCTCCCTGTCTGCTCTACCAGGGGTTCTTGAACCAGGGCCACAAAAGAGGTGACACAGGCTCTACAGAGGCCTATTGAGAAGCCCTCTGCCATGTTTCAATGCCAATACCAATTCTGATGTAACAAGAGACACTGCACACAGACACCATTGCCTTGTTCTTTTTCCAAAGCCTGTAGGACCTTGTGCTACACTTACACTTTGCTGAGCAGCAACGACATTCCTCTATCGTCAGGACATCACAAATATACTTTGCAACACACAGCTTGTTAAAACACCACCAGGCTACTTCACTTTTCTCTGATTACCAGGACATCTCAAGTACATTAGTAAAGAGCAAACTAGGCTTTCTTTCCTCTGAGGGACTACAACATACTCCCACCCCCCCCCCCCCCCCACAAAGAAATGGAAGTAATTAGTGCCATAAAGGCCTATATTTTCACCCAGGACTCTATTTGCTAATTGAGCGTATTTAAATACTTAAAGGTTTAATTATTCACCTTAAGTTAAATGCAGTGGTCATACGGTACTTGGGCCTATGGTGTTGGGGTATAGAAGGGAGTGGTCTGGCATAAACAGTGTAATTTCCCTGCCCTTCTTTGGCCTGTACCTATAGGTATCAACCTAAACAGAGACATATTGATCCTGTGTAAGTGTTAATCATATATTGCAACCAGTTATTGTCTTTTGTTGACTGTTCTGCTACCAGGTTATTTGTCATACTAAATATTCTGCAAGTGACCCTTTTTATCTGAATTCTAATACTTTTAATATCTTAGTAAACAAGATTCAACTGTTTCACTTAACTGTGTGTGTCTTTGAGTGTCTTTGGTTACAACAAGAATGTCAGAACCCAGGGTGTCAGAGGTGTCGGAGGATTTGCAAGGTCAGGGCAACCAATGGGGTGCCAACCCTGTAAGCATTCCTCACGGGGGTAGCGCTACAGAAATATGAGGATTGTTGATCACCAAGAACAAGTATACAAATCAGAAAAGTCAGAGTCAAGTCAGGAAGTCGCCCTTACTTGACCAGCGCTGCAGGCGACTGCAGTACTGATCTGTATACTCTGATGGCAGAATACAAAGACACAGTGGGGAGGATCCCCCCATCCAAAATGCTGCTGCCCCTTGCAGCCCGCCAGGCCTGTTTACAAGCCCGCCAGCCCCCGCACTTATCCCATCTGGGTCCCGGGTGGCTTTGGCGGCTTTCCCAGCCAATCCGGACGTCTCAGGACAGGATTGACCAGGATGAGAAGTAGGAAGACAATAGCGAATGTTGCCACGAGCCGACCCTTTTTGAAGCCATTTAGTGCCTCTGGCCCTAATCATGTGCTTTGCAAAAAAAAAAAAAAACAGTAGAGCTCTATGCGTCCAGTCCATGGAGATTAGGGGCCGGGCACATAGCGATTAGGGGGGTGGTGCCCCTGCACCCCATATGGACGGGCCGCCGCTGGTCACTATTGGGGCTGGGAGGCACTGAGGGAGGTTAGTGCTAGCTCAGCAGGAGGGAGGCCACGGCCTGGTGGTTGAAAAACACTTGTATAGACAAGGTAAGCCTCGTTCACATTACTGTTTAGCTACAGCCCATCTGCTTTTATAGATTTCATTCTGGCAAGCAAACAGGGCCTGCTGATTCATACTCCAGTACTACTCCATATTACTACACAGAGGTGCTGCAATCTAGTAAGTAATTTTCCAATTTACATAACAGATGTAAATCTATTTTTAAATATGGTAACATTAAAAAGATTCTCATTTTCTAAATATATAGCTACAAACATATTAAATAGGTGTGTTCTTTTACTATGAACCTAGAAACAATATACTGTATGTATCATGTAATTCCTATACAGTACTCATAATAAAATTCTATTCTTCTAAATCCAAACCCTATCATTTCACAACAGGTTGTTGTATGCCCACATAGTGTCACAATTATTATTATTATTCAGTTTTTCTGGTTGTTTTAATGCTCATATAATAACACGATAGAACGCATTACGTCCTGTCGCTTAATGTCATAATTAGAGAATTGTGGAATGAATAGAATGACAGTGTTCTCTATTTTCCATTATGAATCATCCTTTTTTACATACAGTTGATAATTGTGCCAGGAATTCAGTAACAGCTATCAGCTGTGCACTTGCTCCTGGCATATCAAGGGTTTGGCCAATGTGTCAGCTGTATGAACGCTCCTCCTTGTATGAAAGGGAAGAGCTCAGTAACAGGATCTGGCTGCACTATCAGCTGTCACTGTGTATTGTGTGTGTTTGCTCTGTAGTGCAGCATGCACGCTCAGGATCCCATGTCAATAACTTTAATAAGGGCGTGTATGTTTAAAGTGACGGTGATGCTTCAAAAGCTCAATTTGTCACGATGAAATGTTGATCATTCCTATTAATATACATTAATCACTTGTAAACATAATATTAATAATGTAACGGCATTAAAATATTTTTGAAAGCAACTTCTACGTAATGTCATAAAAACAGAATTTTTATAAGCAATAATTCAAAGAATGTTCATATTCTCTATACAGTAAAATACAGTCAGTGCTTTAATAATGCTGGAATGTTAAATACAAGCAATCTGCAATAATCTGGGCGCTGCATCTGCCAGGTATCAACAATTCTTGTAAAATAGGATATATGGTGCAAAATTTAGTCACAATATATAAAAATTTGCTATCTAGGGAATTTTATCTGATAGGTCAATTGCACCAGTGTTGCCAAACGTCAGTATTTTTACTGGCGGCCATTTAAAAACAGGCAATTTTCTCCTGGCAGGAAAAGGAAAAGGTTGCCAGTAAAAAATATGACTGTGACGCTCGGCTTGGTCTGGAGCTGGCCGAGACCATCTGAGCACCTGCTACAGTGTGTTCGGGCGGCTCTGGCGGAGGTGGTGCTGTGTGACGTCGTGGTGCAAGAGAGCCAAGCAGGGCAGCCAGAGCCTCATGTGCAGGTATGAGAGCAGGGCTGGATTAGCATAGGGGCTATTGGAGCTGCAGCTCCAGGCCCCTTTGTGAAGATAGGACCAGCCCAAAGATGTGAGTGAGTCACTAATAATGCCCAGCCCTGCTCTGTATACAGTGTACACATGATTGATATGTAAATTGTGGCAGCATATTTCATTTTTTTTTTTAATTGTTTGCATTTTCATTTTATTTATTTTCACAAAAAAGGCCCACCAAAATCCTCAGCACCAGGCCCATGATGCTTTTAATCCGGCCCTGTATGGTTACAAGGCAGCGATGGAGCGAGACCATCAGTGCTCTTTAGACTGGAGTAGACTGTTAGTATGACTCAGGAGAGGACGTGTCATGCTGGAGAGATGTCATCATCATCTGTGCTGCTGCACACTGTTGTCAGTGTCACTGTGAGAGTCCATGTCGGGTGTGTGCCTGCCCATTCTAACTTCCTTCTGAGTCCTGTCCCCAAGCTACTTATGTACTATATCCAAAAAAAAATAATATGTTTTTTACCTTAAAGTGGTTGTCTACACCCAAAAGTGATGTTCACCTACAGGTAAGCCTATAATAAGGCTTACCTGTAGGTAAAATGAATATCTCCTAAGCCTATACGGTTTAGGAGATATTCCACTTGCAATGCAGCCGCGGACGTCACGACGCATGCGCAGCGATGTCCCGGCGAAGGCCCGGTGCATAGCCCCGGACCCTGCCGGAAAGTCTGCCGCAAAGATGGGCTCCCGCATGCATGCGCAGGAGTGACGTCTCGCGGCTTTGGCCGCTCACAGCGACGGAGCCACGAACCAGGGTTGCCAACCGCCAGTAAATTTACTGACAGTTTGTAAAAAACAGTCTATGAATATCAGGGTCTGATAATTTGTCATGCTGTGCTGATTTTTTTAAGTGTAAACCAAGCAAATTACTTGATATGGGTATTGTCAGTGTTTCCATGTTGTGTTTGAATATCAATTGCCTTTGTTTTTAATAGGAGTTCTGTTATTTTTCAAGTTGCCAGTAAAAAATGTGCTCCGCCAGTAAATTTCCCATGTTTTGCCAGTAAAAAACGGTGCGGGAGGTTGGCAACACTGCCACGAACCCGGAAGAATCCACACAGTGAAGATGTCTGCTCCCTCTGCAGGAGCTTCGTTCTAAGGTGAGTATTTCATAATGAGCTAGTATGCGGCATACTAGCTCATTATGCCTTTGCCTTGCAGGTTTTTTTTTTCATTTTTTTAGGTAGACAACCGCTTTAATATCTACCTCAAATCACATTGCTAATTGCATATTGTACTTGTTTGTAGCCTAAATATAGGAATTTGCACTTAAAACTGTCATTTTGTAACTTTTGTAAATGCCAGTAAAAACTTGGCTGTGCCAGGAAATTTTGGGTGTCGTGTCAGTAAATTTCAATCTGGTAGGTTGGCAACACTGAATTGCACCATCATCCCTAATGATGTGAATTACACAACAAAGAAAAAAAAAGACTGGAGACTTTAGACCCCTTTCACACTGAGGTGCTTTTCAGGCGCTTTCATGCTAAAAAAGGCGCCTAAAAAGCTCACGAAAACCAATTTCCATTAAAATTAATGCTTTCACGCTGGGGTGGTGCGCTAGCGGGGCAGTGAAAAAACTCCTGCAAACGGCATCTTTGGAACATGTTTGAAGTGCTAAAAAAAGCACCTCAAAGGTGACCCTCTCCATTGAAATGTATAGAAGTGCCTTAAAAGCACCTGAAAAGCACACAAAGTGCTTCAAAAGTGCTTTTAAGTCACGTGATCTTGAAAAAAACGCATCGCTAACGCTTCAGAAGAGCTTGAAAAATGCCACAAAAGCGCCTCAAAAGCTCCCAACATTTTTTGAGCAGTTTTCAAGTGCCTCAGTGTGAAAGGGGTCTTAAAGATGCCAAGTAATATATAGCATAAAAAAAGAAAGAATATTTATTCAACAACATTTTCCATCAATAAAAGTATTTACATCTAAATAATAATACTTATTTTTACTGAAGGGAAACATTGTTAAATATATCGTTTTTATTTTTTGTTTATGATTATGTTATACACTATATTGTCAAAAGTATTGGGGCGCCTGCTCTTACACGCACATGAACTTTAATGGCATCCCAGTCTTAGTCGGTAGGGTTCAGTATTGGGTTGGCCCACTCTTTGTAGCTATAACAGCTTCAACTCTTCTGGGAAGGCTGTCCACAAGGTTTAGGAGTGTCTATGGGAATGTCTGACCATTCTTCCAGAACCACATTTGTGAGGTCAGGCACTGATGTTGGACGAGAAGGTCTGGCTCGCAGTCTCCACTCTAATTAGTCCGTACAGCTGCTAGAGCTGCAAAGGGTGGCCAACTCAAAATGGAACCTTATGGACTAAGACTGGGATGCCATTAAAGTTAATGTGTGTGCAAAGGCAGGCGTCCCAATACTTTTGACCATATAGTATATGTATTAATTGACACCTTTAGGGCTAGTTCACACCACAAAACACTCTCCAGATCTGCTCTGGAATGCATTTCTGCATGCACATTTTTGTCAGCCTATCACAGGACCACCAAGTATTATTATAATGAAGTTAAAATGCCACAAAATTACACCATTTCATTTGATCCTACTGGCCCTTAGGGTTGCCATCTGTCCACGATTCACCTAGACAGTCCAGATTTTGAATCATGTGTCCAGGTTTCAGGCAGACTGAAACCCAGACAAATTACACAGACCAGGATAGTCACACACAAATCTGTTGCCGTCCGGGAGCTGTTGGGGGCTTTGTGGGGGTAGGTTCGGCATTACTGGGGGGCAGGATGATGATGTCAGCAAGAGCAATTTAGCTACACCCACTGTTTGCTGTGGCACGCTATGCGCACTGCATTACTACTCTACTTGGGGCACCCAAAGGTATCCCAGGCCACAAAAGTGTTTGGGTTTAGGGGCGTGGCTTGCAGCTATACTGCGGTGCTTGATCTGTCCGCCTACACCACGTCCAAAAAGGGGAAAGACTGGATGTCAGCGCCGGACCATGCATGGCGTCCGTCTTCCTCGCTCGGCCAAAGAGCAGCACAGAAACTGTTTGCTAAAGCAGGCCTCTGAGACGCCCCTGCCACTCCAGCCCGCTCACCAGCTATACCTGCTGTGGAGGTACATGCTGCGGAGGAACCAGATCCAGGATGGTCGGATGATGCAGAAGACTCTGCCATGTGGGACACAGTGAGTAACCCAGTTATTCCATGCCCAAACACAGAACCTAGCACAGAGGATTCAGAGGGCCCTGAACCTACGGTCAGAGAAATTCTGGCTGCAGTAACATCCTGTAATCTCACCTTACACTCCCTTACATCTGAAGTTAAACTGGAACTAACCCTTGTGTGGCAGGATATGCAGAAGTTAAGGGAACGCATGGCGGCCCTGGAGGGCCGCGTGAATAGAATTGAGGACGATATGGCGCCATTGCACAGAGAGGTGCGACATGTCCAGGCACTTACTTACGCTCATGCAGCCAGATTAGAGGACATGGAAAACAGAGCAAGAAGAAACAATATTAGAGCTGTGGGCATTCCCGAACGGATGGAGGGAAAGAATCCTGTTATGTTTATTGAGCGGTGGCTGGTGGAGACATTTGGCAAGGAAGCTTTTTTACCGATGTTTGCTGTGGAATGGGCTCACAGGGTGCCTGCAAGTCCTGCACGCCCTGGTGAACCACCAAGACCCTTCCTGTATAAGTTATTGAATTTTAAAGACAGAGATGCCATTCTACACCTGGGTATAACTAAAGGTGAAGCGATGATAATGGATAATACCCGTATATCATTCTATCCTGATTTTTCCGCTGAACTGCAACGCCGGAGGGCTAAATTTACGGAAATCAAGAGACGACTGTGGCGATTTGATGTGACCTATGCCATGCTGTATCCAGCTCGATTGCAGGTGCCGGCTAACAACGAAACCCATTTCTTTGATAATCCAAATGCTGCTGCAAATTGGCTAGATTGAACGGAGCATACTTTAAAGAAGATGGCGGTGCCTTGAATAAGCGCTTTTTCACTTGCATCAATGGCCGTAATCCTTTAAAGCGGTGCAGAATTCATGCAAATGTGTTTAGTTTACTATCACTGTTTTTCAGTGGACTAGCAAGCTCCTTCGAATTGCTGGACTATCCAGAAAACGTTGGGGACCCACTACGGTTGCTTGTCCTGTGAGGACTAACAGCTGCTGTTTTTACTTTTTAAGGTTTATTATTTTTTTTTCTCCAACTTCTTTTTTTTGTGGGGTTTATGGTCTCCAAGTAAAAATTGGTGAAATGCTATCTCCACATGGATGAAATATGGAGGGACAATATGGAGCTTTCAGTGGTCTGCTGCAGGGTGTTCTCTTGGCTTAACTACTCTGACTATATATTTTTGTGATATTTTGCCCTGGTACATGGGATCTCTACAGATATACTTATTTTACTATTATTCAAGTCTTTTTATGGACTGGGAGACAGCTGTGTGTCTGCTACAAATATGGATTCTCTCAATATGCATATGTCTGCCCTACCTCACTAAGGGGGATTTGTATCTAGGATTATACCCTCTGGTGCTTAGGCCAGTGCTGCAAATATTCTGTTATGGAGGTTAAATACAACTTAGTGTCCTGGAATGTGAGGGGGCTGAATGATGGAGTGAAACGGGTGGCAATGTTCTCTGCAATAAAAGCATACCCCAATGCGGTGATATGTTTGCAGGAAACCCACCTCCAATCCAGTACATTATCGCTGCTCTGCCACCGTGGCTTTTCCACACAGTTTCACTCCATTCATACCGCCTACTCCAGACGGGTTAGTATCCTCATTTCGAATACTGTCCCGTTCTATTTGATACAATCACAGATAGACCCTTAGGGTCAGTATATTTTCTTAATGTGTAAAATTGGTGGGGTAATATGCATTATAGCAAACATATCCATTCCTCCACCCTTCACTCTGGAGTGCTTGAATCATCTAGCCCGCTTCATTGCCATGCATCCCAATGTACCTGTATGGGTTTTGTGGGACTTCAATAATCTTTTAGACAAAAGTAAAGATAAATTTGCACCTGACCAGGGTGGGCCTACTGGCCCTTCGGGTCTCACCCCATTCACCAGACTAATTTCAGAGCTGGGACTATGTGATGTGTGGAGGAATAGATACCCTCATGGGAAATGTTACTCGTGTTATTCTACTACTTATAAAGGACTATCACGCATAGATATGTGTTTAAGCAATTCCATGACGTTGCCCATGATGCACACAGTTGAGTATCTTTCAAGAAATATTTCTGATCACTCACTGCTGAAACTGAAGATTCATATTACTGGGGTTTCTGGAAGGTTCACCCCATCTGGTTCAATCTCTTCCCAACCCCAGACCCAATATCTGAAGAGATTCAGGCCTTTCTTCACTGTAATAGGGGCTCGGCTGCCACGGGAATGATTTGGGATGCCCTTAAGGCACATATTAGAGGTCTTATCATCAAACAAATTTCTAACATTAAATCTGCCACAATGGAATGGGGAGCCCAGGTGCTGAGGGAGGCACGTAAGGCGGAGGAACATTACATAGCAGACCCCTCACCGGCTTCTGAACGAAGCTGGCTTGCCGCACAGGCTCTGTATCAACAGGTCACATTTACTGCTGCTAAGAACAAGAGATTCTTTATACAGCAGAAGTACTTTGAGGAACGAGAGAACACAGGACACTTATTTGCGGTAATATCCCGAATACTGTGTTAGGACCCGTTATTGCCAGACTCCTATAGGCCAATATCATTGATAAATACAGACGTTAAACTACTGGCCAGGTACTGGCTACACAGTTGGGATGGTGGTGTTAGGGCTGATACACTTGGATCACTCGGGCTTCATTACCGCACGATCAACGGCATTGAACATTAGGAGGCTGTTTATAAATATACAGTTGCCATTCGACAATCCAGGCAATAGGGCAGTGTTCTCACTCGATGCTGCCAAAGCTTTTGACAGCGTCAACCAGCAATATTTGTGGGCTCTCCTGCGTAGGTTCAATGTTGGGGATAACTTCCTTGCCTGAATTCAATTGTTATATGTGGCTCCCAGTGCACGGATCCGTATTAATGGGATACTCTTGAATACATTCTCATTGCATCGTGGGACCAGGCAGGGATGCACGTTGTCCCCTTTACTGTTCGCCATGGCACTGAAACCTCTGGCGGCTATGGTGAGAGCATCTTCTGATATAGTGGGGTTCCATAGAGGGGAGAGGGTAGATAAACTGTCCCTATATGCAGGTGATACCCTGATATATCTGGGGGATACAGCTGGAGCCCTGGTGGCTGTCATGCAGCTGATTGACATCTTTGGGCAACATTCGGGATTCGCCATTAACTGGCATAAATCATCATTGATGCCTTTGAATCCTTTGACTGACAGTCTACCCCCTATAGCATCTCAAGAGGCAGTAGTTACCTCGTTCAAATATCTGGGAGTAACGGTGATGGGGAACTTTGGAGATTATGTAAAGCTGAACCTTAAACCCATTCTTCAAAAATGTAAACAGAAATGCGCCAGCTGGTGTAAACTACCTCTATTGGTTATGGGTAGAGCCAATCTAATTAAAATGGTGTGGGCCCCTCAGTTGTTGCATGTTCTCCATAACGCCCCAGTATGGATCCCGAAATATAGGTTTGAGCGGGTAGATTCTCAGTATAGGGAACTACTTTGGAAGTATGGTGTAGCAAGAGTCAAACTGACTACTGACTACCCTACTGACTACCCTAAGGACCAGGGGTGATTGGCGATCCCTCACACTTTCCCAGCTGTAGCAACTGACTGGATGGGACCTGCCAGTGATGGCTGATCCCTCTTGAACACAGTTGATATGGTCCTTGCTAGAGTTCTCTGCTCTGTCCCAACTGGAGCTCTGTCCCAACTGGAGATGGAACTGCCCTCTAAATGTCCCACAATACAATTGATGATGAAACTCTGGGTGGAAACAAAGCACAAAATGGGTCTCACTGATTTATTTTCTTATACCCCCATTTGGTATAATAGATTCTATAAAGAATTGGATAAACTTGGAAGATGTTCAACCTGGAAGGGAATCGGGGTTAAATACATTACACAACTTTTTGATGGACAGGAGGTGAAATCCTATGATCAGCTGTGTGTAGAGTTCCCCTTACTTCAGAATAGATACTATGGGGTTGATTTACTAAAGCTGGAGAGTGCAAAAAATGGTGCAGCTATGCATGCTAGCCAATCAGCTTCTAACCTCAGTTTGTTCAATCAAGCTTTGACAATAAAACCTTGAAGCTGGTTTCTGTGTGGAGCTACACCAAATTTTGCACTTTCAAGCTTTAGTAAATCAACCTCTGTATGTATATGCAACTGTGCCATGCTCTTAGGGCACAAAGCAGAAATTCCACACTACAGCTAGAAGATTCTATGTTTCTTAATGATATCTTTTCCACCACCAACAAGAAAGGAATAATTTCTTGAATATATGGTTCATTACTGTCCTATCTTCAGCTCCCGGACTTGTTACCTTGCAAAGAAAAATGGGAAGTAGATGTAGGCCCCATAGAAGGGGACACCTGGGAACAAATATTGGCGACGGGAACTTTAGTGTCAGTGTCAGGATCACATAAATTGTCTCCAGGGCTGTCTTTACCATGGGGCAAATGGGGCAGCTGCCCTGGGCCCTGTCTCATCTGTAGGGCCTAAAGCAGCTGCCCCCCTTGAGCCTGCGCTACCCGCAAATTGAAGCCGCTACAATCGTGCTACAGAGCACAGGGGGGACATGGCAGGCAGCTCTGAAATCCCAAGCCAGCAAAGAAGGGGCCGGGGCGGGGCCGGGAGCTCCACTGACGCTCCGACCCCACCTCATGCCGTCTGTATGCTTGGGAGGGAGGTTTGATAATCCCCAGCCAGCAGAGAGGGGGCGAGGCCGGGAGCTCCACTGACGCTGTGACCCCGCCCCATGCCATTTGTATGCTTGGGAGGGAGGTTCGGTAATCCCCAGCCAGCAGAGAGGGTGCAGGGCCGGGAGCTCCATTCACGCTCTGACCCCGCCCCTTGCAGACTGCATACTCAGGAGGGAGTGGCTGTAGCAGGAGCAGAGCTTGGAGTGGCAGCCCTGCCCCCCCCAGACTTCTAGAAGTGCATGGTGAACCTGACTTGCCAGGTATGTCCTCCCCCCATAGACTGCCTGACTGCTCTCCTAAACCCTGAGCTGTTGTTCAGCTCTAAAGCTGTAAATTGCTGAAAAGGTCTCTGGTCCTCCCCTGTAATATGTGCGCAGTCTCTGGTCATCTCCTGTAGTATGTGCGCAGTCTCTCATCATTCCCTGTAGTATGTGCGCAGTCTCTCATCATTCCCTGTAGTATGTGCGCAGTCTCTGGTCATCTCCTGTAGTATGTGCGCAGTCTCTGGTCAATCCAATGTAGTATGTGCGCCATCTCTGGTCATCTCCTGTAGTATGTGCGCAGTCTCTGGTCAATCCCACGTAGTATGTGCGCCATCTCTGGTCCTCCCCTGTAATATGTGCGCAGTCTCTGGTCATCTCCTGTAGCATGTGCGCCGTCTCTCATCATCCCCTGTAGTATGTGCGCAGTCTCTGGTCATCTCCTGTAGTATGTGCGCAGTCTCTCATCATCCCCTGTTGTATTTGAGCAGTCTCTGGTCATCTCCTGTAGTATGTGCGCAGTCTCTGGTCAATCCCACGTAGTATGTGCGCCATCTCTGGTCATCTCCTGTAGCATGTGTGCAGTCTCTGGTCATCTCCTGTAGTATGTGTGCCGTCTCTGGTCATCTCCTGTAGTATGTGCGCAGTCTCTGATCATTTCCTGTAGTATGTGCGCTGTCTCTGGTCATCTCCTGTAATATGAGTGCCGTCTCTGGTCATCCCCTGTGGTATGTGTGCAGTCTCTGCTCATCCCCTGTAGTATGTGTGCAGTCTCTGCTCATCCCCTGTAGTATGTGCACCGTCTCTGGTCATCCCCTGTAGTATGTGTGCAGTCTCTGGTCATCTCCTGTTGTATGTGCACAGTCTCTGGTCATCTCCTGTAGTATGTGCGCATTCTCTGGTCATCCCCTGTAGTATGTGCGCAGTCTCTGGTCATCCCCTGTAGTATGTGCACCGTCTCTGGTCATCCCCTGTAGCATGTGCCCCATCTCTGGTCATCCCCTGTAGTATGTGTGCAGTCTCTGGTCATCTCCTGTAGTATTTGCGCAGTCTCTGTTCATCTCCTGTAGTATGTGCGCAGTCTCTGGTCATCTCCTGTAGTATGTGCGCAGTCTCTGGTCATCTCCTGTAGTATGTGCGCAGTCTCTGTTCATCTCCTGTAGTATGTGCGCAGTCTCTGGTCATCTCCTGTAGTATGTGCGCAGTCTCTGGTCATCCCCTGTAGTATGTGCGCAGCCTCTGGTCATCTCCTGTAGTATGTTTGCAGTCTCCGGTCATCTCCTGTAGTATGTGTGCAGTCCCTGGTCATCTCCTGTAGTATGTGTGCAGTCTCTGGTCATCCCCTGTAGCATGTGTGCAGTCGCTGGTCATCTCCTGCAGTATGTGCGCTGTCTCTGGTCATCTCCTGTAGTATGTGTGCAGTCTCTGGTCATCTCCTGTAGTATGTGTGCAGTCTCTGGTCATCCCCTGTAGTATGTGCGCAGCCTATGGTCATCTCCTGTAGTATGTGCGCGGTCTATGGTCATCTCCTGTAGCATGTGCGCAGTCTCTGGTCCTCCCCTGTAGTATGTGTGCAGTCTCTGTTCATCTCCTGTAGTATGTGTGCAGTCTCTCATCCTCTCCTGTAGAATGTGTACTAATGTGCTACTTTACTTGCTCAAAGATTTGGGATTGCGCCACTGCTCATTGAGTGGTAATGATGTGCAGTAACCTATGTCAATCAATCGGTGAACAATAGTGATCTGCTGTAATCTCTAGCAACCGGCCAGTTAGCAGTGATGATGTGCAGTAACCTCTAGCAACCAATCGAGTGGTAATGTTGTGCTGTAACCTCTAGCAACCATTGATTGGTAATGATGTGCTGTAATCTATAGGACCAATCAGTGAGCAGTAATAATGTGCAGTAACCTCTAGCAACCAATCGAGCGGTAATGTTGTGCTGTAACCTCTAGCAACCAGTGAGTGGTAATGATGTGCTGTAATCTATAGCAACCAATCAGTGAGCAGTAATAATGTGCTGTAACCTCTAGCAACCAATCAAGCGGTAATGTTGTGCTGCAACCTCTAGCACCAGTGAGTGGTAATGATGTGCTGTAATCTATAGCAACCAATCAGTGAGCAGTAATAATGTGCATTAACCTCTAGCAACCAGTCAGTGAGTGGTAATGATAGGTTCTAACCTCAGGCAACCAATTGCAATCGCTGCGTGATCTGCTGCAGCAAATTGATTTTGAGTCTACTGGCTACTTTTTTTAATATCTCATAATGTGGAAGGAGGGCCCCAAGAAAACGTTTGCCCAGGGTTTAATCAATATTAAAGATTGCCCTGATTGTCTCACCTGTTCATTCTTCACCGTGCATACCGCACACTGGTACAGCTCCATAAATGGGCAGGCGGGACTCCCCCATATGCCAGAAATGTCAAATTCATCCGGGAAATTTAATACACATGCTATGGCACTGCCCCAAATTGGTGAGATACTGGCAGGACGTTATTCAAATGATTAATAACACATATCTGGTTCAACTTGACCTTGACCCAGCCACATGCATTCTGGGAGGGTTGATGGAAGAGATGTACACTCCACACACTTATATAGCACTTACTAGATTGTTGTACTTAGCCAGGAAGTTAGTTGCGAGATTCTGGTTATCCCCTCACACATCCACTGATAGGCAATGGATTCAACAAGTGAATCACATATTAATACGGGAAAAAACACGTATCTCCATGGGAATACCCCTCAGAAGTTTCAAAAAATATGACAAGAATGGCTAGACAATCCTGGAGTAGCCTCCCCTCAGCTTATACTTACCAGACTACTTCAAAACTGATGATACTTAAGGGCACCTGAAGAGCTGCCTCACAAAAGCAAACTATAGTTCAGGTAGATATATATTCCAGTGGAGAGAATCAACACTTACAGAAAGAGACCTAGTTGGTATAGGGTTTTCTTTTTTACCCGTACTTTTTTTAGTTTGTTGTTTTTCTTTTGTTCTTTTTTTCCTCCTTTTGTTAATGATAAACAAGCTATTGACCGAATAATATAAATCATATGCAAACGAGGTTGTATCTCGTATAATATGCTTGCATATGAAGTTTGTATTTGATTGTTTGTACTTTATAAGAGATGTACAATAAAGCCTTTTTTCTGTGTCCGGGTTTGGCTTGAAGAAAAGGTGGCAACCTTACTGGCCCTAGCATGGGGCAATGTGGTGCATTGTGTCACACCACCCACACAGTGGTAGGCAACAAGGCTTTTAGCCTCTTCTATGCATTAGGACCGTGTTGGGCAAGGCTGCCCAGCACAGCTCAATGCATCTGGTGTGAATGGGCTCTTAAAAGTATTTGTAGCCATGCCCCCATAGGGGTTGCTGGAAGTAGTGGTTCTCTTGTCACTCTGCCCTTAATCACTCTGTTTCCTCACATCCGGAGTCAGGAAGAACAGGCCGGTACTTTGTTTCTGTTTTTATTAGGGGATCAAATTTGAATAGGGTAAAGGGTATCCATGGGATGCCCAAGGAATGGAACCGTTCATGAATGGGGTCACTCTATATACAGCCCTGTATATACACAGCTTTCCTCAAAAAGAAATCTTGCTTGCCTTTACTTCTCCTTTCTCTCTCTCCTGCACAAAACTTCTCCAGGCCAAGCTAGCATGTGGTGAGACCTGCCTCTGACTCTGGTCAGGCCTCAGTGAACCGCTCATTACAGGCAAGGGGTTGTAGTCCCCTCAGGTGTAGCAAAGTACAAATGTGCTAGCTAGCCTTGATGGACTACTGCTCCAAGCCCATCCTCTTTGAGTCCTACCAGCCCTCCTGGCTGCAATGACCCATCTTAACTGCCCAGTGACACCACAGTCCCAACAGGCTCTTGCACCCTTCTCAGACTGTGTCTCTCCCCAATCCGCTCCTGTTTGCCCTTTCCAGCTTCCCAGGGTGTGTATTACTCACCAACACCTGACAACCACTTGTAAATCCTCTCCTGGAGATCTCTCTGGTAGTAATCTCTCCCACTGTCCCTCTCTTGCTCTTTCCCTTGTGCCTCTGTTCCAGGATCTCCATTATCCTCCCGGTTGAACCCGAGCCCCAGGCCGAAGTCACCCTCTAGACTGGGGGCTCCTTCAAGGACCCAACAGCCCCCGTACTACTCCATCTCTTCCACCCAAACTCTCCCCCCAGACAGGGCTGACCCAAGGTATTTAAGGAAGCCTGTCCCCTGCCAATCCAGAGTTGGGGATTGGTCAGGGTTCCCCAAACAGTCCAAGCAGCTCCACCTCTCTTCCCCACCCTTCCTTCTAGAACCCTTTAGAAGCAAAGGGGAGGTAACCAAGAGGTGTTACAGCCTGCGAGTCCCCAGCCACTCCCTGAGCCACTCCCTTGCCCAGAATCAAAACACTACAAAATTGACCTCACCTAACACAAAAACCTCTCTAAGCACCAGGCCATTTTTTGTGATACGGCACTGCGTTACTTTAACGGACAATTGCGCGGTCGTGCAGCGCTGTACCCAAATAAAATTTATGTCCTTTTTCCCCACAAATAGAGCTTTCTTTTGGTGGCATTTGATCACCTCTGCGGTTTTTATTTTGTGCACTAAAAAAAAAGACAGAGCGACAATTTTGAAAAAAAGAAACTATATTTGTTTTACTTTCTGCTATAAATCAATAAATAAATTAACAATAAAAAATGTAAAAAAATCTAATTTCTTCATCAATTTCGTCCAATATGTATTCTGTGACATATTTTTTTTTGGTTAAAAAAAAAAATCCCAATACGTGTATATTAATTTGTTTGTGCAAAAGTTATAGCGTCTACAAACTATGAGATAGATTTATGGAATTTAGCGGGACTGCAACATTGCGGCAGACAAATCAGACACTAACAGACTTTTTTGGGAACCGTTGACATTATTACAGTGATCAGTGCTAAAAATATGCACTGTTACAGTACTAATGACACTGGTAGGGAAGGGGTTAACATCAGGGGCAATCAAGGGGTTAAGTGTTTTCCCTGGGAGAGTTTTCTAACTGTGTGGGGGATGGACTGACTGGGAAAACACAGAGATTCGTGTTGGAAGATGAGATCTCTATGTACTCCCCTGTCAGTACGGTGATCTGCCTTGTTTACATAGGTAGATCCCCGTTCTGCCTCTGTGGGGAACGATCGATGTGGGCCGGCGGACATCGCATCCGCTGATTGGCTCCTCCTCATGCATGAAACGATGTACAGGTATGTCACAGCAACTGTACAACTGTGGCAGGCGGTTGGCAAGTAGTTAATGCAGAGGGTAAGTAGTAACAGGTATCAAAATGGTAGGGCTGTAGGTATATCTGCAATGTGTAGGAGCAGAAATAAGCGGATATGAAAAGAATCAGAGAAAACGGTAAAGCTGGCCATACACTATACAATCTGAATGTACAATCTCCTTTAGATCTGCCATCAATGATGTAGTCCAAGAACCTTCTGGGTCATATAAATATTTTATTAATTGTTTAGGTATGCCCTTATTGTACATAATTTTGGTAATTATAACCACTTCAATACCGAGCCTGTTTTTTGGGTTCGGTGTTTAAAATCAGTTTTTTTTGCTATAAAATTACTTAGAACCCACAAACATTATATATTTTTTTTTCTAACACCCTAGAGAATAAAATAGCGGTCATTGCAAGACTTTATGTTACACCGTATTTGCGCAGCGGTCTTCCAAGCATGCTTTTTTTAAAATAAATCCATTTTTTTTAGTCAAAAAATAAGAAAACAGTAAAGTTAGGCCAATTTTTACCATATTGTGAAAGATAATGTTACGCCGAGTAAAATGATACCCAACATGTCATGCTTCAAATTGCGTCTGCTTGCAGAATGGCGAGAAACTTTGCAGCTTAAAAATCTCCATTGGCGACGTTTAAAAAATTCTACAGGTTAGCAGTTTTTGCGTTACAGAGGAAGTCTTGTGCTAGAATTGTTGCTCTCACCCTAATGATCACGGCGATACCTCACATGTGTGGTTTGAACACCGTTTTCATATGTGGGCGGGACTTACATATGCGTTCGCTTCTGCGCGCAGCTCGTGGGGACGAGGCGCTTTACATTTTTTTTTTTAATTATTTATTTTACTTTTTATTTTATATTTTTACACTGTTCTTTTTTTTAAAAAAATTGATCACTTTTATTCCTATAACAAGAAATGTAAACATTCCTTGTAATAGAAAAAAGCATGCCAGGACCTCCTAAATATGAGATCCGGGGTCAAGAAGACCTCAGATCTCATATTTACACTAAAATGCGAAAGGAAAAAAAAAAATATTTGAAAAAAATGACAGCACAAAAAAAAAAAGGGCCCTTTAAGACCATTGGGTGGACGTGACTTCTGACATAATTTCCGCCCTTGCGTATCGGATCATCTCCGCCGCTGCCAGCGGGTCCGGTAAGCGGCGGAGATGACCGGAAAGCGACAGGGGAGGCACCTCTCCCACTGCTGATAAAAGTGATCTTGTGGCGAATCCGCTGCTAAAACAACTTTTATCTTTTTCAGAATCGCTGGCTGAAAAAAACAATATCTGAATGGTGCCTGTAGCTGCAGGCACCATTCAGATATCACTTCTCAAAGGTAGCGACGTCATATGACGTCCGCCTAAAGAGAAGTGGTTAAAGAAGCTTGTAAGGAGATTGTATAATATGATTGTATAGTGTATGGCTGGCGTTTGCTAACCCAAAAAAAAACCCAAATTTTTTTAAAGCATTTTAAAAAAATGTCATTTTACCCTCTGTAACATCTGTAATACTTGGCTGATCCTGCCTGGCTACACCCTTCCCCCTGTAGGCTGACTTTGAAACATCAGGGCTGCTGAGCTCTGACACCGGAGTCATCTGTACGTGCCTCAGTCAGCCGCAGCCTGCTATCTGTTTCCTCTGTGCTCTCTCCCCCTCCCCACAGAGGGGATGATATGAAGATGTGAAAGTGGCGTAACAACCGCGTTAAGACAGGTAAAACTAATTTAAAAGATAAGTCCATCTTTCTGACCATGTTATATGTTACACCCATATCTAGGTTGTAACATAAAATATGGTCACAGTCCGCAGTCCTCCACCCTAAATCGCCTATCTATTTACAGAATCTGGGTGTTGTTGTCCTTAGGCTCGGCCATACACGGTGAGATTTTCGTTCCGGCGATCACAGGTTGCAAGATATAAAATCGATTCCCCCATCAAGACAGAAAGTGTTGACAGGGGAATGCTTCCCGCAAAGCTATTATGTTCTCCCGCTGGGAGAAGACAGTGATTATTGCTAGCGGCTATAACAGTCACTAGCAATAATCGCATGTAAAATCAGGCAGGATGGTAATATCCAAGTTGATTGATCGATCAACTTGGGTACATTTAGCCTGCACATACATGGTTCAAATCTTGGCTGGTTCCTGCTGAACTGACTGAGATTCGAACCGCCTATGGCTGGTTTTACAGTATTTTGCCATTATTTGAATTCAGCGCAGCTGTGTGTGGCTCCTCCCATCATTTGTTCCCAGGAAGATGTGAATAAAAATACTACCACCACCATGGCAGGGGGACTATAACTGTCAATGGAACACAAGTGTGGTGACATCCTGCACTTGAAGTCCATTGATTCTTCATCCAGCGCTGTAACTGAAGGTCTGGACTAGGAATGGGCTTGGGTGGGTTTAGGATCCCACCTGCCCGATCCCGCCAGGAAGTCAACACGGCACACTGCTAATCGCAGGCAGTGAGATATTTCCTGGTCTGCAGTTCCACAGATCGTGAAATGTCTCACTGCCTGCGATTAGCCTTCCTGGCGGGATCGGGCAGGTGGCATCCCGAACACGCCCAAGTCCATCTCTAGTCTGTACCTGCAGCTAGAAGAATAGTCTTCAGGAGCCGGAGTATTGCATCCACAATTCACAGATTGTGGTTGGAATGTTTTGCAAGCTCCAATGCAAAAGAAAAAATAAAAAACTAAAGAAATGCACTTTTTTTTTATATAAGCAATTTATAATTTTGTATTACATTGCATTTATTATATTTTATTAGTTTTTTTTTTCCATTTACAATACATTTGTATTTATTATTTATTAATTTTATTTCATTTGTTGCATTAGTTTTTTGCATTTATTACGTTTGTATTGTATTTATTTATCTTTCTCGTGCAATTATTATTATTATTATTTTTTGCAAATGGTGGACTTATCCACCTTTAAAAGTAAAGGGAAACATACTAACTACCACTAATTAAACTCTAAAAACCCACATGCACAAACTTGCATTCCTGGTTTGGCACTGAGCTGCTTTCTAACTCCGCCAGGCTGTTCCCAACATGTGGAGAATGACAGGTTAACCTGGGCCAGGTCTCTGCTGTCACATTGAAGAATGACAGACACCACCCTCCTAGCTGTGACGGGGTGGGAGGGAGTTGCCTGACGTGCTTTCATGCCTATGTCCAGGTAAGCAGCACAAATATCTGCCATGAATGCTGCCTGACAAGTCTAGTAGGAAGCTACAGGTGAGATGAGCCGGAGAAGAAACTGCACCTGAGTGTGTCCTTGTGTTGGCTTAGTGCAGGTGAGCAGAGGGGAGCTGTCATCCAGAGAGGAAATCAGAGGGGAGCTGTCATCCAGAGAGCAGAGTAAAGGGGAGCTGTCATCCAGAGAGCAGAGTAAAAGGGGAGCTGTCATCCAGAGAGTAAAGGGGAGCTGTCATCCAGAGAGCAGAGTAAAGGGGAGCTGTCATTCAGAGAGTAAAGGGGAGCTGTCCTCCAGAGAGCAGAGTAAAGGGGAGCTGTCATTCAGAGAGTAAAGGGGAGCTGTCATCCAGAGAGTAAAGGGGAGCTGTCATCCAGAGAGTAAAGGGGAGCTGTCCTCCAGAGAGCAGAGTAAAGGGGAGCTGTCATTCAGAGAGTAAAGGGGAGCTGTCATCCAGAGAGTAAAGGGGAGCTGTCATCCAGAGAGTAAAGGGGAGCTGTCATCCAGAGAGTAAAGGGGAGCTGTCATCCAGAGAGTAAAGGGGAGCTGTCATTCAGAGAGTAAAGGGGAGCTGTCATTCAGAGAGTAAAGGGGAGCTGTCATCCAGAGGGCAAAGCAGAAGGGAGCTGTCATCCAGCTCTTCTAACACTTGTGGACAAAGGAGGATTACTCCACCAGGACATCTCCAGCTACAGGAAAAGGGAGGAGATATTTAACAGCACTTCCACTGTCAGATCATCAGAGCTTAAACCCCTTCTTAGTCTGTCTCAGGGACATGTGTGCGAATGAGTAATCTTTCTACATGGAGCAAGCCAACTGACTGAGTTCAACAAGAGGAGACCGGAGGAGCATACATTACTATAATCCACAGACAGATTTCTGTTGAATGACAAGATGATGAGATACAAAACTGCGTCCACCGTCACAACAACATCTGAGCCAGGCGCTGCCGCAAAACCTGTGAGTACAAAGTCAACGTCCACAAAGTTTCTATCCTACTTCTATTTTTAGTTTAGGAAATCACCTATCATTTCCCAGAGCTGAGACAGTTACCATGTTTTTGTATCAGATTAGCAGGCTGTGTTATGGTTGTTTTTAATATATATATATATATTTTAAGGATAAGAAATAAAATTGCATGCATTCCCTTCTGGTTGAAGTAACAAAACAAAGAAAAATACAGCAATATGTGCTATTTTAACATGTACTGTAAACCTGTTGCTTCTAGTCCATAATGGGTTAAGATGGATGTAGGTTAACCCTTATCTTCTGTTCTTCATTAGAAAAAAAATGTAATTCATACGATTTTTTTTTTTGTCTGATTGGAAAAGACAGGGATTTTGGTTATGGTTTTACGCATTTTAAATCCTTAAGCATGATCATATTGAGCCAGGTAGCTAAATACGTTGTAAATTATTGATTAGTTATATGGTGTTGTCATAAAAGCAGACTCCCTGTTTCTTCCTCAATATTGGTGATTAGGGATGGGCCGAACATACCTGGTTTCAGTTCAGGGTGGGTTAAACATTACTAAAGTTTTAAATCATAACCCAACTGAAGTAGGTGAGCCAAATGTTAAAAAAACAGTAATGGCCATTTTCAAGGTTAAAGCTGGATACACACATATAACTTTTGTTGTTTGATTTCCATTCAATTTACCCTCAACTATGTAGTACAAGGGCTTGCCCTGATTGCATACAAATTGAAAGTGTTTAGGTTTGACCTCCATATCATATGGTTTTGGTAAATTTAAAGGAAAAAAAATCTAAAGACAATTGTATGGTGTGTATCCAGCTTAAGGCAGGCCGTGGTGAAAGAAAAGAAAATTGCTTGAGTCCCCCATCAACACAGTCAGTGTTGACAGGGGGATTCCCTCCCTTAGTGCTATTGTGTCCTGCCGGCTGGGAGCGCGGGAACCTTTCCTACCGGCATAATACAACGATCACTGCTGGCAGTTATAGCTGCCGGCAGTGATCGGGCACTAAAAAATCCCCAACGGGCTGGTTTTACTAAAGTCGATCAATGGACCAGTACAAACAGCCTGCCCATAGACAGATCAAAATTTGTCTGGTTCCTGCTGAACTTAACAGGCAAGAGGTTGTCAAACAAATGGCATGGGGGGGGGGGCAGGGACCACCCTGGAGATCATGTACCCAAAGCATCAAAAACATTTTAAAAAACTTTGTTTGGTGCAAAGCAGTGATCTTAATAATGCTTTAAGGTCAACAATAAAAATGAAAAATTCCTTTAAAGAACATGTTTGGGGGTGCCCTTAACCTACCTGTTAAGTGTCACATCTGTACATAAACAACCTACAACCTCTGGAAGCTTTTACCCCCCATGACCAGGCCAGTTTTTGCTATTTAGAACTGTGCTACTTTAACTGGTAGTTGCAGGGTCATGCAATGCTGTATACAAATGAAACTGCTATAATTTAGCCTTTGGTCACTGCTGGGTTTTTTATTTAAATTATTTTTATTAAAAATCTGGAAAAAAAAACCCAATATTTTTTACTTTCTGTGATAAAACATATCCAATAACAAGTATTTCTTCGTAAATTTTGGCCACAATGGATTCTGATACATGTCTTTGGTAAAAAAAATAACCAATAAATGTATATTGATTGGTTTGTGTGAAAGTTATAGTGTCTACAAACTATGATATATACTGGAATTTGTATTTATATTATTTATATACTTGTAATGGTGTTGATCAGCCACTTATAGTGGGACTGTGTTGTCAGCGAGCAATATGACACTAACTGACGCTGGGTGGGAACTGACTAACACTGACATCACCAGTGACACTAATACAGTGCATTGTTTCTGTACTAATGACACCGTCTGTGAAGAGGTTGACATCTTGGGGGATTCAAGGGATTAAGTGTGTGCCTAACAACTGTTGTGTGTATTATGTGCTTTTTTTTTTTTTTTTTTTACTAAAAATCTATTTGTTCCTTCTCCTTGTAAAGAAACTAAGAGATTGTTCCCTCTGGAAGAGCCCTGTGTTGTTTGTCAACACATGGCTCTGGGCTGTGATTGGACACAGCCGATCAGCATGTCTCAGCCATGAATCATTGGTCAGGACCTGCTGACAAAACTCTGCTGTGTCCAATCAAAGCAGGAGCTGGTGGGGGACTCGGAAGGATGAGTGATGCATAGGTATATCGCTGTGCCTGTAGGAGCCGCCTGTCTGCAGTACAATGCGGGAGGGCAATCCTGAAGTGGCTAAATTGCCAGGAATTAAGTGTGCGCAGGCTATTGCATTAGGGCGTGCACCCCAAAGCTTGAGCACACATGCATGTATTCTTATAATTAAATGTAAAAAAACATTTAAAATGTATTAACACATGGACGGTGTTAGAAGGGCAGTGGATGATGTCAATAGAGCAGTGGAGGGTGGCAGTAGTTTTGTTTTTATTTTATTTTTTTATTACTCGTTACAGTTGTATTTTTTTTAGTTTTCACTTTTTTTTTGAGCACCATTGGGGGCTTTGGTTAAATATCAGCAAGGAGAATCTGTGCCGCATGGGTTGATTAGGGTGTGCACACCCGGCACACCCCCTGCGCACACCTATGCCAGGGAATAACAGCTACCAGCAGCTTTGATCTCTTTGTAAATAAAGTGGCTGGGAATGCCCTTCATCTATACCAGTCCCATATTCTACTTGAGGGTCTGGCATAGCTTTTAGGGGGAACCCCATATAAAAATCAAGGAAAAAAGCATTGGGTTCCCCTCAAAAATCCATATTGTATGCAACCTGGCAGGCCATAAAAGAAGTAAGAGTGTGTGCCCCCTCACCACCCTTCCTGAACCATACCAGACCACCTGCTCTCAACACTGGGGGGGGTTAGGTGGCATCATGTCCCAATGCTGATGAGGACATAGGGTCTCTTCCCCACAACCCTAGTCCGATGGTTTTGGGGGTCTGCAGATGGGGGGGCTTATCAGAATCTGGGGCACCCAGATATGCCCCCCCCCCATATGAATAAGTAAGGGGTACGTTTTTTAATTTAAAAAAAATGCCCCATGTCAATAGATGATGTCATTGGTTGCTAAGAAAAAACACTGACAGCAGAAGAAGGAAACTTATATATAGCAGTGGGAGAAAACCTCACTACTATACAGTATAATATATGATGTTCAGCTCCTGGAAATAGTTAAAAGTCCAGAGATAAGATCAACTCCGAAACAAACGAAATCCAGTCCAGACTTGTGTTTGGACTGAACTAAGAGGTCAGCCCTATTGGTGATATCTAGTGGTTTAAAGGTTACAAAAAAAAAATTATTATTATTATTATAATACAGGATTTATATAGCGCCAACAGTTTGCGCAGCGCTTTACACAATGAAGGCAGACAGTACAGTTACATCACAATTTGGTACAAGAGGAATCAGAGGGCCCTATTATCCCAGTTGATCGTCACTTAAAGGTGTAAACACTGGCTTGGTACGGATTATTTGTGTGCTATATATATAATAGGCCTGTACTTGACCTGTGGCTACCATACCTTATGACAGGTACATCATCTTAAACTGTCATGACAAAATAATGATTGCCATTCATCACCTCTGTATTTAGGAATGCTAGTCCCAACCATGATGCATTGGCTTCATGATGATGCTGTCTTAATAAAGAGATAAGGAATACAGAGGCTCCCTTACAGCTTGCATATATTTTGGCATTTACAAGAGGTCTCACTCATCCTGCCGAATTTTCTTTAATGTTAAATGCAACAGTATCAAGGATGTTCTTTCTGCTAAAGCAGGAGAAGTGAGACTATGTGGTTCCTGCATGGAAATGCAGGAAGCTCTTGGTATTAACCACTTGCTTACTGGGCACTTAAACCCCCCTCGTGCCCAGACCAATTTTCGGCTTTCAGCGCTGTCGCATTTTGAATGACAATTGCGTGGGCGTGCGACGTTGTACCCAAACACAATTTGCGTCCTTTTTTTCACACAAATAGAGCTTTCTTTTTGTGGTATTTGATCACCTCTGCGTCATTTCTGATCACCGCTATAAACAAAAAAAAGCGACAATTTTGCAAAAAAGAACAATATTTCTTACTTTTTGCTATAATGCAAATCCAAAAAATATATACATATTATTCATCAGGTTTTGGCCAAGATATATTCGTCTACATATTCTTGGTAAAAAAAATCGCAATCTGTGTATATTGATTGGTTTGCGCAAAAGTTATCACGTCTACAAACTATGGGAATTGATTTATGGCGTTTTTATTATTATTTTTATTTTTTACTAGTAATGTCGGCGATCTGCAATTTTTATCGGGACTGAGATATTGCAGCGGTCATGTCAGACATTTTTTACACTTTTTTGGGACCAATGACATTTATACAGCGATTAGAAATTTAAATATCCACTGATTACTGTATAAATGTCATTGGCACTGAAGGGGTTAACACTAAGGGGGCAGTGAAGGGGTTAACTGTGTTCCCTGGGTGTGTTCTAACTGTGTGGGGGATGGGCTGGCCGGGGCAGAACAGATCTAACTGATCCCAGTAACAAGGGGTCAGTAGATCTGTCATGTCCCCTGGAACAGAACGGAGAACTGCCGTGTTTACATTGGCGGTTCTCAGTTTTTCTGCTCTGTCAAGCGATCACGGGTTTAGAGCAGACATCGAGTCCGCCCAACCCGCGGGCTCGCCCACGCAGCATGCGCCGCCGCCGGGGGCACACCGGGGGTGTGCACAGGGGACGATGTCCATGGACGTCGTCCCGGAAATTCAGATCCGCGCTGGAGCCGTACTACGGCAATAGTGTGGATCTGGGGGAGTTAAAAGCCGTTAAGATGCTCTATAGCAATGGTTCTTAACCTTAGTGACACCAGGGCCTGGTAAAATCTTCTTCTAAAACCTTCCATGCTCCAATAATAAAATAAAAGTTAATTCTCATACAACATAAGTATAGGAATGCAAAAATCTCTCTCTCTATCTCCATATTTTCTTTTCTCTTTTTTTCTTTATCTCTCCCTCTCATCCTCATTTCTCACTCTATAATAAATTGTATGCAAACTAAACTAAAAAAAAAAAAATCACATAATTGTATACTCCTACTTGTTACATTTTTCAGTTGGAAAACAATGCTAAATATGAAATACATAATATTTTATTTCAAAGAATTTTGTGGTTACATTAACTACTTCAAGACTGGCCACCGCATATATACTGGGACAGAGCGGCTCTATTGAGTGAAACAACGTACCTGTACGTTGTTTCCTGTAATAGATACTGTGGTCGTTCACCCTCCCACTGCACGGAGGGGGAGCCAATCCAAGGGTCCGGTGGACCCGATGTCCGCCGGCCACCTGCGATCGCTCCACAGAGAGGCAGAATGGGGATCTGCCTATGTAAACAAGGCAGATTCCTATTCTGATAGGAAAGTACACAGCGATCTCTGTGTTCTTCACCCACACAGTTAGAAAACACTTGCAGGGAACACACTTAAACCTTTGATTGCCCCTGATGTTAACCCCTTCCTTGCCAATGTCATTTATACCGTGATCAGTGCGTTATTTTAAGCACTGATCACTGTATTGGCATCACTGGTTCCCAAAATGTGTCACTGAGAGTCAGATTTGTCCACCGCAATGTCGCAGTCCACCTAATGATCGCCGCCATTACCAGTAAAAAAATGAAAAGTCCATAAATCTATCCCATAATTTGTAGACGCTACAACTTGTGCGCAAAACAATCAATATACACTTATTGGGATTTTTTTTACCAAAAATATGTAGAAGAATACATATTGGCCTAAATCAGGGGTAGACAGCCTTACAGAAGTGGAGATCTACCTGAAAAACAAGGGCAAAGTCAAAGATCACCGGGCACAGAGCCGCCTCCTCACACCTGATTCAAACCTCTAATTGCCGTACTACCGTGTCTCAGTCGTGTGCAATGCACAGCAATCCTGAATTTAAATCAGGTGGTGAGGAGGCAACATATCCCTTCCTCGCCACCTGTCAACAAACACTCAGATCACTTTTCAGAGGAGCAGTAGTGCTTGCTGCACTTGTGAATGAGCACTTAGTTGCTTTCAGCAGTGGCACCCTTAGGGCTTGTTCACACGTCAAGTTGGGGATGGTAAAACAGGATATAATAGAAGTCTATGGCTAAGCGCAGCAAACCCTCAGGAAAGCTGCAGGTACACCGCACTGCACCCGCAGTGTGGTTAAACCGCAGCACATCAGTGTGAAAGCAGCCCTATACTATTATGGGTGAAAAAGACAAGAAGAGACAAAAAGCGCCACTAAGTGTAGTACTGGATGCAAGGTCATTTATTTGCCCCAACTTAGGGCTATGCACAGGATACAGGTGAATAACAGGCTCTTCATAGAAGCCGAAGCTGGCTAAGGCACCTGGATAATCTCTGCTGCATGGCGCAAGGGTGTCCGTGAGCTGCGGGCCTGGAGCTGGGTTCCAAGGTGCAATCCCGAATGTCCTCCCAGTGATATCATGTGGCTAGATGTTTCAGTTCCAGGCGAGAGGCAGATTCTCTGGGTGGAGTGAGGCGTGAAGCGCTGAGCGTTTGCCAGGGAGATGTCGCGTGACGTATCTAGTCCCAGAATGCTGTGCAACGCGTTTCTGAGTTTCTGCTATGCTCTAGGCATGCACACTCCTTTCTCAAGCTAGCTTGCTCAAACCTTGCATCCAATACTATACTTAGTCCCGCTTTTTGTATCTTCTTGTCTTTTCTCCCAAATTGCAGAGCAAGCTATAGCTTTAGGACAAGCTGCCCAAAGTGGCTCCTAGAGTGGACTCCCACTGACTGTACTATATTACATCCAATGCTGTATCTTGGATTAAGCCGACAAGGCCCAGGCCTAGGGCGGCACTTTGCAGGGGGGGCAGCAAAAAAGCTGCCCCATGCACGAAAAAAAAAACAGCCTGCTCCCACACAAAAAATCACTACATTTTTAGAGTAGCACCAGTCTTACTGGGCCAGGGGGCAGGGTCTAGGAGGCAAATCAGTCTGGCGCCCCCATAAAGTGGAAAAAGGTAGAGCCTAAAGAGGAAGAGGTGTGGTTTACAGATGATATGGCGGGTCTTAAACAGGAAGGATGTGGCCTTGCCAGGAAGGGGAGGGTCATATTTAAATTAGGGGGTGCATGAGTTTAATCAGGCCTGGGGCAGCACAAAACCTAAATACATCACTGAGTACATCCATATAGCCTCTTGCGCCTGCCACACACCCATTTTTGTTTGTACCTATAATATTATACGCAGTGTATTGCTTCACACTGACCTGAAGATCAATTCTTTCCTGCTGCTGGCACCACTCTGGAGACCATTAGCCAGGATAAGAGGTGGGGTGCAGTTGGTATCACTCCCCATGGATAGGAGCCAACACTATAGAGGAGGCATCGGCTTATGCTGCTCTTACTCCCTACTACAGCTCCAACTTTACAAGTAGTCCCCCTGCATTGCACTCTGTTTGATGCACTGGAATGACAGCTCAGAAAGTCCAGACCGCGATCTACCAGTCACCTGTCTGCGATCTACTGGTTGCTGACCCCCACCCTAAATTGAACAGGAAATTAGTTTTTTTACATTATTTTTTTGGATGTGTATTATAGCAGAAAGTAAAAAATATTGTCTTTTTTTTGTTTATAGCGCAAAAAAAAAAAATGCAGAGGGGATCAAATACCACCAAAAGAAAGCTCCATTTGTGGGAAAAAAAGGACATAAATTTTGTTTGGGTACAACGTCGCACAACCACGCAATTCTCAGTTAAAGTGACGCAGTGCCGTATCGCAAAAATGCCCTGGTCACGAAGGGGGCAAAACCTTCTGGGGCTGAAGTAGTTAATGTTGTTTTGGAAACAAATAGAATATCCTCTTATCTTATCACATTTGCGGTCCTGCGTTCACACATATAATAATGAACTAAACAGCTGCGGTCCCGCAGTTCACTGAGTGTAATCAGTAACCCCAAAGTGTCACTAATCAGACACCCTGCAGCTGCAGCCAGTCAGGAAGATCCAATGCTGTCATGTGATGTCATGTCAGAACTTAGCTGATTAGCTACTGCTTCAAAGTGACTGGTTACAGGTTGTGCTTACACATTATAGTCGATGAACTGCGGGACTGCAGCCATTTCAATCATACTACAGGGTGCCAGCCACATTTGCTTCCTAGCCCAGACTGTCCATGAAGCCACAGCCTGGCAGCAGGGAGAACATGGCCTATCAGCAGACCACGCAGGCATGCTGATAAGGGGATACAACCAGTCCTGTAGTACTGGTCAATCAGCTAAATAAGGGGGCCTGAGACAGCTTTATTGTTTGTTTCTGCCTGAATTAATGAACAGATTTTACTAGACCGCACCCTCCACTCCTACTTGCTTACCAGTGCTTACATTACGTTTCCTTATGCCCCATGATGGGGCCCAGAAGGTGGGAGCAGAGAAGGGACTTTTTTTTTAATTTTCGGGATGTAGGTGGTTAAAGTCAGTGCAGCTTTTCCACTGCAACCCAGGGGGTAGGTGGGGTGTAGGCATGGTTGGGGGGCCCCGTCAGGAGGGCTGTATGGGGCCCCATTATTTCTAACAGCAGCCCTGAGGCCATGGCCTAGTGGTTGAGAACCACTACTCTATAGAAAACCAATATGGGAACAAGCATCCACTTACAAATAAAACTTCAGTTTGGGGTGAACTGCCCAGGAAATTTTACAACTATGGCTTTTATAAGGGTTTTGGACACATTGAACACTGCAATAAAAGGGCACCATGGAATTACAAGCATGGGCTGTAGATATATAAACATTGTTTGCTGTAAGACTATTCCAGTTATAACCAACAGAAATGTTAACAAGTTCTGTAAAGACATATTCTGTTCTTCTTGATGCTAACACAAGGAAGTACACCTTAAAATGTCCAACAAGTATGAGTGCAATGTATGATGTATTGGAGTTCTCCACGGCAACATCAGGTCTTAATATAGCCATGTATATGTATTCCTAATGGAAAGTTCATCGCAAGGAATACATCTGTTTAGATTATATTGCAATATGTGATTCTTTACCAGTGCAGACCTTTCTTGCTAAATGTAAGCAAATAATTCAAAGCCTATTCAGAGACAGCTAAGAAACAGGATGGAAACCCTGCTGAATATATAATGTATGCTCCAGTAATTACCCGAAATCTGATGTCTCTCCATTTGGTGCACCGCTAAATTTTCATAACGTTATCCCCCGTTTAAAGTCTTCTACATCTGCCACCATAGCGGCGTGTCCTCATTTTACAGGATTCTTGTAAAACCAAAGTTAAAGAAGTCACCTCACTTCTATTTTTATGAATGTGTTCTGCTTCTATGTATTGCCCTATATATTGCCTAAGGCTAGTTTTAAGTTCGGACAGGGTATTCCTCCCTCCACAGCTGTCCGATAACGCAGCTAGCAGGGAGATAGCTGCTTTGACAAATGGCACTTTACTCCATCTCCAAGCACTTGCCCGCTTTTCTGGAACCTATATACAATTTTGCCATTGTGTTCACACTAGTGCAATTTCAGATGTGACTTAAGTCGTACATAAGCGAATTACAATGGAAAGAGATCACATTGTTTTCAATGGTGCCCATTCACATCAATGCAACTCAGCACAGTGTGATTTTGGAATAGGTTTCTGTACTACTTTGGTGTCATTCCAGCATGATTTTACAATCTCTTAGATTGTAAGCTCTAACCAACAGGGCCACCTGATTCTTCCTGTATTTAAGTGTATTGTATTTGTACTGTCTACCCTCAAGTTGTAAAGTGCTGCATAAACTGTTGGAGCTATATAAATCCTGTATAATAATAATAATAATTTTGGTCCCAAACAGCATCAAAGTTGCATTTAAAGGGGTTGCAAAGTCAGAAGGTTTTTTTTGTTTATCTTAATGCATTCTATGCATTAAGATAAAAAGCCTTCAGTGTGTAACAGCCCCCCTCAGCCCCCGCTAATACTTACCTGAGCCCCATCTCTGTCCAGCAATGTTCACGAGTGCCTCGGCCATCCGGTACTCTCCTCCTGATTGGCTAAGACACAGCAGTGGCATCATTGTCTCCGGCTGCTGTCAATCAAAGTCAGTTAGCCAATCAGGAGAGAGAGGGGGAGGGGCCGAACCAGGGCTCCATGTCTGAATGGATACAGGGATCTGTGACACAGCTGAGGTGCCCTATAGCATGCTGCGTGCTGTGGAGGCACTCAACAGTAGGGAGGAGCCAGGAGAGCCGGCAAGGGACCCGAGAAGAGTAGAATCTGGGCTGCCGTGTACAAAACCACTGCACAGAGGAGGTAAGTATAACATGTTTGTAGCCAGGGCCCCGACTTCTGCAGGCCTGAGGGTGACCTTTAGAGTCAGGGAGGGCTGAAATCCATCCTCACAGTGTGGGTTACTAGGCATGGTGGGCGCAGATAGAAGAATTGAGTTGGACGCTAGACACTTTGATATTTTTCTCTTCAAGAACTGGGGAGAGAGGGTTAGAGCCAGGACACCCTTTGGATCGGTGCAACAGCACTTAGCAGACTCCGAGACTCATAGAGCAATACTCTAATGTATCTGCATAGTCCCACAGGCCTTCCGGCTGAACTGTGCTTGATCAGAACTATTTCCTTGAGTAATGAACTTGTACTTCTGACTTTGACACAGATCAATACACATACCAAACTTGGTATCCCCGTTGTGCAAATCTAGCCTTTGTCTCACAGCATCCCACTGCAGCTTCACAAGTTTGAACTCAGTTTCCCAACAAGACTCTTTGGACTCCCACTGCCACTGGGTCCCTTGAAATCCACACAGCCAAGTGCTGCGTCCTCCAGACTTCACCCACGCTAACCTCCTGGGCCTTTTCCTCAACACTTCAGCTCACCTGCTGAACCTACTTGCAAGTGTCACCCCTTTATCCTGCTGGGTCCCTAGCTTAACGTCCACTGAGACTTTCCCACTTCTTCACCGGCTGACGAAAAAGGCTGCTCTGGTACTCTCTCAGACTTTGCCCGCTGTTCTCTTATAACAGGAGTGTTGTTCCTTCAGGTGGCGACAGTTCCCCTTTACCTCTGACCCTGGCTCAAGATTTGCCTCTGGCGACAGGAGTAGTAATCCCCCTGACTGGCAATGGTGTCCTTTCTCCTCTGGCAAAGAGGGGTTCTCCGGCCAGCAGAACCTGTTCCTGTTCTGGGTAGGCCTCAGACTGCCTAACTCCCAGGAAATTCCAGATAGGCCTCAGGCTTCTGGCCTAGCAGCCGGGAGCTTTTGAACATATGTCCACCCAGACAGCTGTCCAGATGGCACAGAACCCCGATCACCTGACTCTTCCCAAATATATAAGTCTCCCAGCAGACCATGGGGCCCAGGAAAACCCCTGCCCATTGGCTAGAGCAGCCTATCCATTCATATTCCAAGTTCATATATACCTTATCATTCCAATGCCATCAGCAGCAGCGCCACCCAATGGCAGAGGAGAGAGGTGCATCAAACTCAGAGTTAGGAAAAGAATCAGGAGATCCCCTAACAATTGGCCAGGCGAATTGCCACCCAGCAAACTAAATTTGACAACATCCCTGTTCAAGACCAGGGTGCTACATGTTTATTATTTTTATAGAAAAAAAACGAGACTTTACAGTCACTTTAAGTTGTGTTTAAGTTGCACTACAAAATAGCACTGAAAATTGGATCAAAATCGGATCACAGCAGTGTGAACCATAGAAATCATCAGTTTTTCATGCCGGGTACCAGGATGTTCAGGCACCGTACCATGTGAGTGGTTTTTACTTGTGTTTTACATTTTTTTAATACATTTGGTATTTGGACGTTATTGCGCTATGAGATCTTTTGTTTTATCATACATGCTATCACGGTGACGGAGTCCCTATCCAGCAGCTCACAGTCTCCAGAGATCTACAGGGGTCACCCCACAAAACGCCTTTGACCGCACTAGAGATGGTGGGTCACTGAAGTGGAGTGAGTGCACATCTATGTGGGGCACCTAGTCCGAGCACTGTTACAGCACCTTATAAGATTCTGGCACTGAGCACTTCATTCCACCTGCATTGGGACTGTATTTATGGACTTGTTTTCAGTTTCGTTATAAGAGCATGGTCACATGTAGTAGCACAGTGCAGCTTTATTATAGTTCTGTGTTTATATGTGTGTGTGTATGTATGTATATATATATATATATATATATATATATATACAAATCTATATCTATTTGTATCTATATATATATTCAAATGCTGCCATCGTATAGCCAGATTCACCATCCAGACCATTTGGCCAATTAAATGGGATATCAAATCCTCACATTGGTGTGTTTTGGAAAAAAAATGTGTTGCATATCATTGTAGCATATGACGATACATTACAATGCATCACAGCATAATCACATGATAGGCAGAGATAGTGCCATCACACGAGTCTTCAGCATATTGATGCATGCGCTGTGGTGTAAATTAACTCTAAAAGCTGACCCCAGGAGTATTATATTTGGACAATAACAATCTTTGCTAGTCATTTTATACCATCATAAGTAGGGCATGCAGTCAAAGGCTACCACAGACACAGTGCACAGTAGTGGGGGTTATTTTCTAAAGTTGGATAGTGCAACATCTGGTGCAACTCTGCATAGAAACCAATCACCTTACGGGTTTTATTGCCAAAGCTTACCTGAATAAGCTGAAGTTAGATGCTGATTGGTCATCATGCATCTCTGCACCAGATTCTGAGTGCACCAGTTTTAGTAAATCTCCCCCAGTGTTTAAGTCAGGAACCAGTTTGTGGAGGTTAGGGTTATTATATGTATGATAGCCACTATGTTAGGTTCTAATGGGATCACAAATCCATGCCCTATAAAGACATGTAAAAAATGCCTAATTATTCCTGCCATAGACCACCCTTCGCCTTGTCTATTTGTTAGGGGTAAGGGGAACAGCCAGTGAAAAGGCCACCCTAACCCAGTCAGGCAATGCCATAAAATGTATTGGGTATTGTTTCTTTGCCCTTCATCAGGGAACAGAGATACTACATAACATTGTAGCAAAAACTGGATTCAAATTGTAGCCTATGCTCTGAATACAAAGCCCATAATAAGCATCCTGTTTTGAATGGAGGAAAAAAGGGTGGGAAAATGATTTTCTACTTTTATTCCAGCTACAGAGGGCCTAGCTTATCATAGTGTTTTTTGTTTTTTTTAAGGGCTTTTATCAATCAGTCAGATTCAACATTCTTTCTTATAAGGATTGTTTTACTAAAAGAGTATAGCATGTTCACAAGGGAATGTTGACTAAACTTAGTGAATATTGTGAAAATACACTTTGCAACCAATGACGTACAAGAAAAATGGAAAAAAAAAAACAAGAATTTTGCTTGCACGTGATTGGATGATTGACATTAACACAGCTTCACCACATTTACCAAGCTATGTGAAAATTCACTTTTAAAGTAAATTCTGCTCTTTTAGTAAATCAACCCCATAGAGTTTTTTGTTTCAGGGCAAAAATGTATGCCTAGTATGGGTTTTGTACATCCAGGCATAAGGACAAAGGCAGTGCATGCAGAGATTGTAGTATACCATTGCGGTAGCTATAGTGAAATAGGGTTAATGCAATAAGAGTAACTAATAGGCTACCTAATGTATGTATTTATTTTTGGTAGTGTTCTTTAAAAGAGAGCATATTAAGCAAATTTTGCAGCTTAGTGGATCACATGACTCTAACACCAAATTAGAAAAACAACAATATTTTTCATGGCTCTGACAGTGGCTTGGCTATAATGGGGCTACATACATATAGATTATTTAAATCATTATGACCACCTCAAGACTTTTTATCCTCCTGAATATTTCCTAGTTGGGCAGGTCTAAACCAGGGGAAAAAGCTGAGTATCTATGAACTAATAGGAGCTTCTGTTTGGTTTTCACGTGTCAATATGTTGTATTGTTGGGTAAAGTATGCTTCCCAAGAACAAGACCAAGAAGGAGAAGATATTGAAAAATGACTGAGTTTTGGGTACCCAAGGGGAATGTATAGAGTTCTTTTAAAAACATTACAATGTCATTAATATTATTTTAAAACAAATTAAAACTATGTTGCTGTCAGATACATCAACATTTATCTCGGTTGTATACATATCGCCATCCAGTACCCATTAGCTAATGGCATATTCATACATTTAATCCCTCCGTCAAATTACTTTACCTAATATACATTTTAAAATTTCTGTGCTAATGTGGCAATGGATTGGAGATCTTTGTTGGCTTGTTTCTTCAGGAACACAACTAAGACTGTCCCTGCTTCTGTGGCTGTGAGCTCAACCATTGCAAGTAGTTTCAAAGTATGAGCACATGGGCAACAGAGAGTGGCCTGGGCACTTAGAGCTGACCATGGACTTCAAAAGAGAGACCTGTAGGTGTAGCCAATCCTTCCTCAGTATATCGTGAGATGTATATTATAGCTTGATGTCGGATGCTCATAACTCGCTTTAAACAATATTGTCTTTCATTTCTTCTTGTATAATAAGGCAATGGATAGGGACATATATACAACTGAGACAAACAATTATGCATTAGACAGCCACAGAGTTTTAATTTGTTTTGAATTGATATTAATAGCATTTTCATTTTTTTTTAAATCTCTATAAGTGTGTTTGGGTACCTGAAAAGTAAGTCATTTTTCTTGTTCAATACATTTGTATTGTTTTCACAAGACAATAAAAAGCATTTACGTGTCAGAATAGCAGAGTGGCATCTCAGAAATGAAATGTATTGAGTAGAAACCTTGACAACAGCACCAAAGCTCCATAACATAGGGCAGTGGAGGATGAGCAGGTTCACTACAAAGGTAGCCATGGTAGAAAGCAGGAGTTTACAAAACAACAATAAAACAGTAAAGGAGAGAGAAGGGAGGATAGGGAGGAAAGGGAGTCCCTGGGAGTATGCTCAAACAGAAGGATGGCAATTGGGAAGGAGGACAATGCTTCATAAAATCATGGCTCCATAAGTGATAAGTCACAGTCCAGAGGGGTAAAATGGGTGATCCAAGGACACCACCATGGTATATTTGCGTACCCTGTCTTGTAGTGTGGCTTTGATGTTGCCATGGATCATGGCTTACGTATTCCTGTTTTTGGTCTTCATAAGGCAAAGCCTAGTGGTCTTCCAGACCTTGGACATGGTTTGTTTTGCAGCAGTTGTTACTTGAAGAAGCAACTTAAATTGTGTCGAAGTGAGTTCTGGGGGTTGCCTGTTAAAGAAAGCTACAGTAGGGTCAGGGATGAAAGGCTTATCAAACAAAATTGAGAGAATGTTGAAAATTTGATGGTGCGTACCCGCATCTTTGAAGCCCTGAAAGCAGGGCCGTGAGTAAGTAGGTACAAACTTATTGATCTTAGCAGGAACTAAATACCATCTCAATAAGACCTTAAAAGTAATTTAAAGGTCATTTCCAGGGCCGCTGCATTCTGAGAGAAAAGATTTGGTTGCCACCCAGATTCCAGACCAATCATGGCTCAAAAGTGAGACAGTCAGTCATTCTTTAGTGTCTTCTCATTCTTGGTTGCATCTGGTATCCCTTACCAATAGCCCATCTTCCACTGAACTTCCCAATGATGGTCTTCTGAATGGTCTTCTGAGTGGACTTTATCCCCAACTCCCTTGTTCAATGCAATCAAGGATGCAGTATCCTCTAAAGGATTTATATCACAATGCTATGTTATGTTGCTTCAGTCTTTTTTTTGAAGAAACTCCCTTTGCAGATGCTGGTGAAGCGGGAGAGGGATATTGGCCAGCTCAATGGGGAAAAGTTGGAGGAAGCCTTCCAATCAGTGAAGACTTGCTGGCTGTATGTGACACAGAGATTGACTCAGTTGTGTATTCTTCTGAGGGTATACTGTACACCTCATAGGTTACATACCATGGGTCATACCATGGGTCTGCTGCCAACATCTACATTCTCCAGATGTAAAAGAGATCATGGTGACTTGATCCATTTACTGTGGAGATGTCCAAAACTGCATACCTACTGGAGGGGGTGGTGGACACCTTGAATAAGGTGTTCCAGGTATCTCTTCCATTAAATCCAAAACCTTGTCTACTTAGTCTACTGGATGAATATGAATGGGAAAGTCATACCAGAGCAGCCATAGTCAGGGTTTAATTTTTAGCTTGTAAAATAATAATGGTTCATTGGAAATCTAAAGACTATTCAACAGTTGGGGAGTGGAATACTACAGTTGGTAAAACACTGAGGATGGAAAAAATGATATTCCAACATAGGGGGTGTCTGCACAAATGTGAAAAGCTATGGGATCTATGGTAAGAAGTCCCTGGGCTAGCCCCAGTAGACCTGATCATGGACAGGGTGCTCAGACTTAATGCTGGGTGAGGATATTTCTTTTTTAATGAAGTGTTGGTTAATATCACTTATGGTGGGACATCAATGTACTGTTATTGCTCTTACTTGGAGTACAATTTATGGACTGTATTGTTATTGGCATGGGGTGTTTTGTGTACAAAATGGTGCATTGCATTGTTTGTCATTGTCAAGCTGTTTTGTTAATAATAAACTTGGTTTTGGATAAAAAAGAACCTCCCAATGACAATATCAACATGCACAAATGGCAAAAACAACAAGTTATTCTGGCTTCCTGAAATGGATATCAGGTGATTTACATTTAGGTAGATCTCCAAAATTCAGAATTAAGACAACATTGATAATAGACTGTAAATGAAGTTCTAAACAACTTTTCTATTAGAAACTATAGAAGAGTTATAATTACACTACCTATAATCTACAAACAACTTCTTAACCATTATGACTGAACAAAACAAATTCCAAAGCTAAAATACATTTGTAATAACTAGTATACAGAATGCTGTTGAGAGAAATGGTAGAACCTCTGTAAGACAGTGAAGTATACAGCATCTTACTGGTAGTGGGTACGATTGGAGGTACAGAGGGTCAGGGTTTCAGAGGTCAATGAGAACATTAATGGTTTATGGAATTACTCAAGTAAGTGCAGAGGCTGATATGGAAGAAATTGCCTTAAACGCTCTTATATTTAAAGCTTATGAATCATTCAGATTTTGATAAATTAAAAGTACTGTAAAAGAAGATGATTACTGAGATTATAGTAGACTTTGACACCTATTATCAGTAATAAAAAATCTTAGGACTGAACTAGAGCACATGGTTTTGATCAACTGGCCCTGAGCAGGGTATGCACCTGCTATTAATCACCTCCTTTTGCATTGTTTTGTAGATAGGGTGATTGGAAACAAGTATTTCAGTTACTCAGTAGCATGAACTTAAAATTGCTAGGCCTATTGTTTTCTTCACTCCTACCCTTATTTCCTTTATCCCCTGGGATTTAGTTGCTATGCCTTATCCTTCTATTCCTCTTATGAACGCATCCTTTCTTTGTCTGTCTTCTTCTCTATCCTGATATACTTGGTTACACATTAGACCAGCTTTTCTCAACCTTTTCAGCACTGAGGAACCCTTGAAAAAATTCTCCGGTCTCGGGGAACCCCTGCTAAAAATTAAAAATCTACAACTCATGATACATTAGTGTGATGTTCAATGGGAAGAATGCTCCTTGCACTTGTGGTCATTGGGAAGCATTACCCCCTTACAGATAGCTAAAAAAATTATGTCAGTGGGAATTTATCTGAGAGGTAGAAATTGACCAATGCTCAAGAAACCCCTAGCAACCTCTGGAGGATCCCTAGGGTTCCACGGAACCCTGCATTAGACTATAGCCTGGCAATGTGACACAGCAGGTCATTCTATCCCTACATTGACAGATGAGTGAAGATAAATGGTTGCACATGGACATGATCTTTACTGGATGACAATGGTTTTGTATACACAGGATTTGATGTGCAAACTCTGGTGCAGCTGTGCATGGTAGCCAATCAGCATCTAACTTCAGCTTGTTCAATTAAGCTTTGAAAAAACATATTTCTCACTCTCAAAGTTTCGTAAATCAACCCACATTAAATAGAACCAAGGATATATTTCATAAGAACATGCATATCTGTTTTTGTACCTTATTATTGACTATGTAGCCATAACAATTCCAGATTTGCTGTTTAACCATGCCTTAAGCCCCGTACACACGGGCCGAATGTCAGGAGACACAGCCTGTTAATAAGTTTGGCTGGCTTCTGTCGGACGTGCATGCTGGAAAAACCAGCACCTGACCAGGTCCCAATCAGCACTCTCAGCTAATGGCAGAGAGTGCTGATCAGAGTGTTCTCTCGGGGGAATCGTCCCCCTGTCAGAACACAACAGCTCAGTGGGGGAGAAAGTTGAACTAACCTCGCATGGTTAGTACAGAGGCTCCGACCGGAGCTGACAGATTTTTTCCATTCAACAAACAAACGAATAATGTATACCTGGCTTTAGCCTCTTTGTTCTTTTGTATGCTTCTGAATGTTTTTTTATTTTATTTTGAAATAACACTGCTGAGTGTTGTGGTCCATCTTTCACCCTGCCCAAACAGGCACACTCATCCAGAGACATGAAACAGTCCTCGCACTTGTTTTTGTCTTTTTATCGAGGGGTATTAAACTTGGATAGGGTAAGGGAGTATGACTTGCCCACTTGAATGAAACGTAATTTACACAGGACTCAATGTATGTACACTCCAGTACATACACCTCCTCCATTCTCTCTAGCACTTCTCTTGCTTGAAGACTATCACTCCTCACTCCTCCAGCATATCACTTGCTGCAGACTATTACTCCTCAACACCACCAGCATATAATTTGCTTGGATTTTTCAGACCAGATAGCACTGATTTGTAGGATCTGGCTCTGACTCCACCAGGCCTAAGGTGAACGCCTTTTGCAGGCAGGGACTATGGCCCATTTAGTGTAGCAAAAATGTTGATAAGTCCCAGTGCTAGCCGTCTATGTGGATACTGCTCCCAGCACCACCTCCTCAGGCCCTGCCAGCCCTCATGGCTGCAGCTGCCTTTCTTCACTGCCCATTCCTCCACAGGCCACACTACTGGTTCTGTACCCATCCCAGACTGCACTCTTCCAGTCCTTCCAGGCATGCCTCCGCAGTCCTCTCTTCTGGTTCTTCACCCATCCCAGACTGCTCTCTCCCAGTCCTCCTGACTGTGCATAACTCACCAGCCCTCCTGGCTGTGACCTATTGTTCCTTCCTGGAGACTTGCCTGGCAGTGCTCTCTCCTCTCCTTGCTCTCGTGCCTCCAGTGCAGGACACCTCCATGTGTTCTTAAAGGGCCCAGGCTCCTCCCGAGCCCAGGTCCAAGGTAACCCTCCCCCAGACTGGGGAGCTCCTTCAAAGGCCACCGACAGCCTAGCACTCCATCTCCAGCTCTTCCACCCGAACAACTCCCCAGCTGGGCTGACCCTAGGTATTTAACCACTTGACCACTGTGCACTTAAACTCCCTTAACAACCAGACCAATTTTCAGCTTTCAGTGCTCTCACATTTTGAATGACAATTACTCAGTCATGCAACACTGTACCCATATGAAATTTGCGTCCTTTTTTCACACAAATAGAGATTTCTTTTGGCAGTATTTATTCACTGCTGGGTTTTTTATTTTTTGTGCTAGAATTAAAAAAAGACCAAAAATTTTGTAAAAAAATGAATTTTTCTTAGTTTCTGTTATAAAATTTTGCAAATTAGTAATTTTTCTTCATAAATTTTGGCCAAAATTTATACTGCTACATATCCTTGTTAAAAAAAATAAAAAAAATTAGTGTATATTATTTGGTCTTTGTGAAGGCTATAGAGTCTACAAGCTATGGTACCAATCACTGAATATTGATCACACCTGATGTACTGACGGCCTATCTCATTTCTTGAGACCCTAACAAGCCAGGAAAGTACAAATACCCCCCAAATGACCCCTTTTTGGAAATAAGACATTCCAAGGTATTTAGTAAGAGGCATGGTGAATTTTTTGAAGTTGTAATTTTTTCCCACAATTCTTTGCAATATGAAGATTTTTCTTTCTTTTTTTTTTTTCACAAAATTGTCATATGTTAACAGTTTATTTCTCACACACAGCATATGCATACCACAAATTACACCCCAAAACACATTCTACTACTCCTCCTGAGTATGGCGATACCACTGTGTGAGACTTTTACACAGCCTGGTCACATACAGAAGCCCTGTCACCATAGCGGTATGAGTCCTCCTCATCATCTTACACAAAACCCCACATTAAACACCATACGTATACGACACACACTCTTTATTTGACAATTGTATACTGTTAAAACACTTTTTTTTTTTTCTTTCTTTTTAGAAGTATAACGTTTCTTAACACCCTTTTTTAATGTTGAAGTTTTTTAAGTGGTACGGAGAATGATTTATGGAACCTTACAGAATAAAGGTTTTTCCCCAGTAAACCCCCCATAAACATGAAAGGACCGAACAATCCCAGAGTTCTTTACTCTATC
>BLSH010099990.1:621279-636611 GCA_018402905.1 Glandirana rugosa | reverse complement strand
CTATCTCATTTCTTGAGACCCTAACAAGCCAGGAAAGTACAAATACCCCCCAAATGACCCCTTTTTGGAAATAAGACATTCCAAGGTATTTAGTAAGAGGCATGGTGAATTTTTTGAAGTTGTAATTTTTTCCCACAATTCTTTGCAATATGAAGATTTTTCTTTCTTTTTTTTTTTTTCACAAAATTGTCATATGTTAACAGGTTATTTCTCACACCCAGCATATGCATACCACAAATTACACCCCAAAACACATTCTACTACTCCTCCTGAGTATGGCGATACCACTGTGTGAGACTTTTACACAGCCTGGTCACATACAGAAGCCCAACATGCAGGGAGCACCATCAGGCGATCTAGTCGCAAAAATTGCACATATAATTTCTTGACTACCGCTTGCACTTTTGAAGGAAAACGCCCAAAAAATTACCCCATTTTGGAAAGTAAACACGCCAATGTATATTCTAGGAGGCATAATGAGTCTTTTGAACATGTCATTTTTTCCACAAGTTTTTGGAAAATGTGGAAAGAAAATGAAAACGCTTTTTTTTTTTTACACAAAGTTGTCCATTTATACAATATTTCTAACACACAGCATGTACATATCAAAAATGACACCCCACAAAATATTCTGCTACTCCTCCCGAGTATGGCGATACCACATGTGTGACACTTTTACACAGCCTGACCACATACTGAGGCCCAACATGCAGGGAGCACCATCAGGCGTTCTAGGGGCATACATTTCAAATCTAATTTGACTACCTTTTACACTATTGTGAGGCATTGTGGTGGCATGGATAGGCACTGTAGTGGCACGGATAGGCAGTGTAGTGACACGGATGAGCAGTGTAGTGGCACGGATGGGCAGTGTATTGGCACGGATGGGCAGTGTAGTGGCACGGATGGGCAGTGTAGTGGCATGGATGGGCACTGTAGTGGCACGGATGGGCAGTGTAGTAGCACAGATGGGCAGTGTAGTAGCACAGATGGGTACTGTAGTGGCATGAATGGGCACTGTAGTGGCACGGATGTGTCATGGATGAGAACTGATGTGGTATGGATGAGCATGAATGAGGCACACATGAGGATGGGGATAGATGAGGATGGGGATAGATGAGCACGGATGGGGATGACTGAGCATGGATGGGGATGAATGAACTCGGATGGGGATGGATGAGCACGGATGGGATGACTGAGCACGAAAGAGGATGGATGAGCACGGATGGGGATGACTGAGCACGGATGGGGATGACTGAGCATGGATGGGGATGGATGAGCACAGATGGGGCTGGATGAGCATGGATGGGGATGGATGAGCACGAATGAGGATGCATGAGCACGGATGGGGATGGATGAGCACAGATGGGATGACTGAGCACGAATGAGGATGGATGAGCACGGATGGGGATGACTGAGCATGGATGGGGATGGATGAGCATGGATGGGGATGACTGAGCACGGCTGAGTGGGTGAGCATGGCTGGGTGAGGATGGCTGGATGGATGGATGGATGTGTGGCTGAGCATGGATGGGGTGAGGATGGCTGGGTGGGTGAGCATGGGCGCTTGAGGATGGTTGAATGGAGCATGGATGGATGGGTGGCTGAGCATGGATGGGGTGAGGATGGCTGGATGGGATGAGGATGGCTGGGTGGGTGGTGGATGGATGGATGGGGTGAGGATGGCTGGATGGGGTGAGGATGGCTGGGGTGAGGATGGCTGGGTGGGTGTGGATAGATGGTGGGGGGGTGCAGCCTGTCCCCCACTGTCACTTAGCAGCACTATGGGCATTACACATCGGCCACAGCGCTGCAGCACGTCCTCTCTCCCCCTCTCTCTTACACTGCAGGAGTGGAGAGGACAGAAAAAAGCCGGCGGAAGCAGCTATTCACCGCGATCGAAGATGCCATGGATCATGGATGTTCCTGATGCTCCCGTGCGCACGCACTAGGGGCCGCGCAGGAAGTGCGACGTCAATAGACATCCTCCCAGAGTTAAGCAACCGCCCTGTAGACGTCTTTTGTCTATGGGCCGGTTGTTAACTGGTTAAGGAGGCCTGCCCCCTGCCAATCCAGATTGGGGATTGGTCAGAGCTCCTCAGAATACCCCAGAAAGCTCTACCTCTTCTCCCCTTCTCCTTTCCAGGAAACACCAGAACATTCTGGAAATAAGTGTGAGGTGCTGGTGATGCTACCTGTGAGTCACCCAGTCCTACCCTGAGCCACTCCTAGCCCAGATAAAAACAAACAGGCATAGCTACCAGCTAGGCCTGCCTAAATTTACCTACTCTACCAAACAATTTACACACAACACTCTAGTAGCCTAGAGCGTGCTACGCACCTTTAGTAAACATCGATTACACATAAAATTGCCCATGTAGTTTAGTTGTTAATATGTCTGGAACAAAAGACCCATTGTGATTCTGCTGCCAGGTACAGCTAGTGGTTGACAGGATTACCAGAGTCCCACCATTTTTCATCTCCAGTGATTGTCTTTACGGGAGTGGCACATTTTTACAGTAGGAAAATGAAGACATTAATGATCATTTTTGCTCTACATTTGCACAAAAAAACAGTTGATTTCTGTGTTTCCTGAGTTAGCTGAATGATCACATGCCAAACACAAGTGCTATGCTCTCTGTCCTTTGTCAGTAAATTTATGTTGGCAAAGACAGTTTGGGAATGTGACTTTAACACCTGTTTTCAAGTAGTTCTGCATGTACAGGTCTGGCAAAAGCCTCCACTGAGAAGCAGAAGTTGGGTGTTAGCTCAGCATTGCCTAATTTTGTATTATTTCCAATAATAGTATATTATCCAGGATTAGTTGCAGTTTAACACACGGTAGATGATGAAATTGAAGTGGTAAAGAGTGGGAAACATTGTAGCAGCATAGGTATTTTACATAGTGAGTTGTTTGTTGTGCACTACGCCAGTTATGCCTGAGGCAGTGCATGATGAATGCAGACTTACAGCTTGTACAAAGCAGTTATTTTAGTATTATTCAGTGTAAGTGATTTGTGTTTTCCTACTTAAGCGTTTAACTTAGAATACAGAGAATTTACCTTTTTTGAAGCTCGGATATAATATCATGGCAAACATTAGCTTAGGTTACTGTATATACAGTATGTTAGGCCACCATACACACCAATGCCTTTCAACCTTCTGAGATGGGAAAGAGGAACACGATATAACATAAAGTATGTGTAGACAAATGATACAACCCTGACAAGCCTCCTTATAGTCCATGACAAAAAATAATATGCAATAAATGACTGGTTACACTCACAAGTGCTTTTTTTCCCAACACTACGTTTCTTTTGTACAGGGTTATCATATAAAAACATTTTGGGACTGGGATGTAATAAAACACTTTTAAAGAAGAATTCCAGGTATTGAATATTTTACATAGTAAATATATTTTTACTTAGTTACATTGGTCTAGCTTGGATCAGTGTAAATATGTATATACCATATCTGCCCTGGAAACAAGAAATCACTGTAGTACATACTGCTACCTCACTGCTTTCCTGTTGCATTCTAAACACAGGAGATCGCTCGCTCAGCCTGAGCACTGTTCAATGGTTTTGCATTTTTTTCAATGAATGCAAAGGGCTCTCTGACTCGACAAGGTGTTGATTGTGACATCATCGCCCCACCTCGCCCGACCGGAAAACACTTTGCATTCAGTGAGACAATGCATGGGGTTCTCTAAATGACCTACCCGTGTTTCCAATGCAGTAGGGCAACCTCTAAGTATAAGACCTGGAAGCAAGTGGAGATCACTGGAGTAGCAGCGTCTACTACAATGGTTTCCAGCTTCCAGGGGGTTTAGCCAGGTATGGTATATTCATAGTTACATTGGTCTAAGCTAGACCAATGTAACTATGTAAAAATATCCATACCTGGAATTTTTCTTAATAGTTAAAGTGTAAGTTTTTATTGCTTTCTGTGTCCCAGCTGGGGAGATTCGCCAAACTATTTGTCCTGGTGACCATTGTCACTTAGACAGAAAGTAAAGGGAAATTCTGGTTTGGATTTGAGCAGAGTGGTAGAACTTGTTTATACCCGGTATGCTGTACAGGGGGCTTCTGCAAGGCTGAGGCAACCAGAGTGATGAGTACCAGAGGACATGAAGTACTATATGTAAAAGGAGAAGCGCCAGTAGCAGAGAAAGGTGTAAAGCAGTTATTGCTAGAAAGGCAGGGTGGTTGCTGAAGAGGAGAGCTGACTAGACTATTGGGTGGATCTTTATGTGGATGCTAGTAGCAGGAGGTATGCGCTGATCTGATCTTACACCTACCACGCGGTGAGCACTAAGGTCTAGAGCAAGGGTCTCCAAACTTTCTAAACAAAGGGCCAGAATCCTGCCCTCCAGACTTTAGAGTGGCCAGACTATAGGCAGTGGGAGTAGACAATGCCCCTTCATTGGTTTTATTGGGAGAAAACAGAACCTCATCATTGGTGTCTGTGGGAGGAATAGTGCCCTACCACTGGTGTCAGTGAAAGGAATGGTGCCTCATTATTAGTGTCAGTTGTGAATGGAATAGCGCCCCAAGGGCCGGATAGAGGCAAGCAAAGTGCCACATCCGGCCCCATGGCCACAGTTTGGAGACCACTGGTCTAGAGCAAAGGAAGGGAGCCTCTGTCTCTGTGGTGGCTGCCCAGGAAACATCTCCAGGTGTCTGTGAGTCCAGTGCTGCTAGACTTTGTGGTGATGCCAGATTTGCTATAAACCAGGAAAAAGAGGGGGCAAAGTGGTGGATGGTGGGCAAGCCTCACTCCTCCATACAGTAAGCACTGCTGCTGCGATCTCCTCTGTGGGTAATGCAACCATCGTGGTGCCAGCCTGTGCACCCGAGCGTCTTGGAGAAAAAGGTCCTTAATTGAATTCAGGGGGCTCCTTGAGCTTCCTGGTCTTCACAGGCCATCTAAGCTTTTTCCCTGGAAAATGTCAAGAGAGCAAGCGGTGAGGATAAATCTTTTAATAGGGCCAAATGTTCTGGGATTACCTATCATTTTATCGAGATTTCCTCTCAATTCCTGTTGCATTTGCAATCAGTGAAGGGAAATTTCCCCAGCAGGACACAAACAGCAAAAAACTGTTACAATACACAATTACATTATATGTATAAAAATCACAAAGAGGGACAAAGGGAATTGTAACCCTGTTAAGGACGGAGATCCGTGACAGGAATTGATTCCAAAACCAAGATAATGCCTCCAAGTAAGAGACAAGGTGATATGTACACATTGGTTTTTGTAGGTTGGCTTCCACCACATATAAGCACTATAGTGCTTATGCGTAAGCAAAATATTCAATGTAAACCGACAACTACAGTCACAGTGGACACAGTGGGGTTGATTTACTAAAACTGGGAATGCAAAATCTGGTGCAGTTGTGCACAGTAGCCAATCAGCTTCAAACTTCAATTTGCTGAATTAAACTTTGACAGATAAAAAACTGGAAGCTGATTGGTTTCTATGCAGAGCTGCACCAGATTTTGCACTGTCCAGTTTTAGTAAATCAGCTCCAATGTGTGTCTGTGTGTGTATAACATGGGAACATCTTGAGGTTCCATGTAAAATGAACACGTACACAACAGCTACACTTTACAGAATCATAGAAAGAATCTCCAGTAATGCTAAAGGAAACATTTTAAGGGACAAAATGTAAAACACTTCCAGTAAATATAGTTCTCTAGGCATTAAGAAACACAACAGTGATCCTTTGTTTTAGCATTAGTTAGAGTGGCAAGGACAAGGTCACATACTTTGTAAAGTTATCCAGTCATGTCAGGATTTTAGCTACATAAACACTGTAGCATGGAATGATAGTTCAACCCAAATTAGTTAGTTAATGCAGAAATCCAGACATTTAAAAAGCACCAAATATTGCAGTTATGTACCATATATTCATTAAATATATTAATATATTATATTGTATATATTCTTAAATGCAGATATCATAGGTTCTTGAATTTGCTTTGATACTGGATTCTTCTAGGCCCCTGCACAACAAGACACTGGAAGAAGAAAGGCTGGCAATAGAAGCTGGTCAAGCTCTGCTGCAATGCAAATTAAGTGAGACATTCAGTGAGAGCGTTCTGACAGGAGAGACACAAGTGAAAAATTGGCACAACATGCAAATAAAGTGTCACAAGTAGCTGTGGGTAGGTACACAAAGAGCAAGGAAATGTCCATAAAAGTCCATAAATATGTGGATAAGACACTCCCAAATGTGACCTATAACAAGCATGTAGCACTGCAAGGGGTCCCCATCCGTGGAGCGGCTTAGACCAGTGTTTCTCAACTCCAGTCCTCAAGGCGCCCCAACAGGTCATGTTTTCAGGGTTTCCCTCTGATGAAACGGCTGTGGTAATTACTAAAGCAGTGAAAATCCCCTGTGCAAAATAATGGAAAGCCTGAAAACATAACCTGTTGGGGCGCCTTTAGGACTGGAGTTGAGAAACACTGGCTTAGACAGAGCGTCCTATGCGGCTGTAAGCTCCGAGGACCAAGGCTGGTGGATTTCGGCACTTCCTGGGGCTGTACAGAGTGAGGTCACCTGACTCGGACGTCACTACCGGTAGGCAGAGGGTATTCAAGGCAACGCATTCTCGGAGCATGAGCTCCTTCATCAGGCCTATGCAGCGCCATCTTACATATGGGAATGTATACTGAGGTGCTGGAGGCTGCTTGGTCCTGGCGCCCAGCGGCGATTGCTAATACCCCTGATGATTTTACCAGAATAGCGCAGCATAAAAGAATAAAAGCGATTGCTAATAACACTGATATTTTGACAGCATAAAAATAAAAAGATAAAACAAATATACTAAAAAAGCCAAACTATTAGAAAGTATAAATAAATAGACTAATTGAATAAGTTAATTTAAGCTAATCACTAAACCTGTTGATAGCAGTGTAACATAAAAACAGTAGATGGCAGTAACACATACAGTGATATATGTTGTGGCGAATAAGTTACCTAAATAAACAATTATTACCCATCATTGGGAGATCAAAATGAATAGCTAGAGACTATATATGACATATAATGTTAAGGGTTCCAGATGTTATAAGAAGTTTGACCTAAATCAGAGAAACATGATAAAAACCATGACAATTACGAAAGGAGGAATAGAATACAACAAGTTGGTTAGTTGACATTAATATGCCATTTGTAGGCTATATATGCCGAATGGGGAAGTGGTGCTTGGAATTCAAATAAGAGTACTGGTCTCTCTCTCCTCATTAAGGCCTCCAGCCACCAAACTATCTAGGGTGTATATCCAAAATCTTTCCCTCCTGCAGAGGCATTTGTACAGAATCTTCTGTGGGCCTCAAGGTGTGGGTTATAGAAGCCATCCAGGATTTGTTCCTACTGGCAAAGCATTTCAAACGTCTCTGCCTGAGGGAAACCTTTTGGATTCTACATTAAAACGGAAAACGCTACACTCAGATTGGCGCATGTGTTATCTCCTCAGCTCCTAGATAGGAGAAGAGAGAGGAATGATGACCATCCTGCTGCTCTATCTCTGACCAGTTAGCAGATTAGGGAGTTCATGATCTAGCTTTGCTGCTGTAGTGGAGGTCATGGTGCTCTCAGTTTTACAAAGATGCCTGGATCATGAGACTGCTAAACAAATGTTTTGGTGGGGTGCTTGGCCCAGATGTGTATGAGAACAGGTATGAACTCCACCTTTTCAAGGCTGCCCAGGGAGGGCCCTGGAGCAGTCTTAAGCTGAAGATAATCTATATAAAAGGATGGGAGCGCCACAACTCAAAGATAAGTTCAGTAAAAATGTATTATCCACAAGAAGGGTTCAGTACCTTTTTTTTAGGGGACTCACAAATCAGATCAACAATAATACTGGACAGGTTATTATAGAACCAGCAATTTATGCTGTGATTACTTAAAGGGGTTGTTACCTTGCACAACCCCTCTTGCAGCCCCTCTCCTTTATCCGGCAATAACTCACAGTATAAATGTTTGTTTAAATCTATGTCTCTAAATACCTTTTTTTTCAAGTATCTTCAGGCCGGTCACGTGACTCACGGCTGCTCTGCTACTATGATCCAGGGCTACAGTGGGAGGGGCTGAGATCTCCCTCTGACATCAGCTGGGAGGTCACGTGACCACCTTGCTGGCTGCTTGACACCTCCCACCGTAGCCCTGGATCGTAGAAGCAAAGTGTCACGAGACCGGCCTGAAGATACCTGAAAAAAAGGTATTTAGAGGCATAGATTTAAGCATTCACTTATAATGTGAGTTATCACCAGATAAAGGAGAGGAGCTGCCAGTGGCATTTTGTAAAGTTGCATGTACTACGAATAGTGGCAGGAGGGGGGGCGGAGATGGCTCACACATAAGCTGACAATCAGGGAGGGAGGGGGGAGAGGAGACAGAGACGGACAGAGGAGAGCTGTGGATGACGGAGGCACGTAAACTGACCACAATGTCAGGGCTCGACAGCCATGATAAATCGTGGTCAGTTTACAGGGAAAGAAGCGGGCAGGATCAGCCAGGTATTTTACCGTTTAGAGAGAAGTAGATTAGGCAGCACAATTACTGTGCTGTTTAATCTGTTATAAGGGATCAGAATCTCCCTTTTATTTATTTATTTTTTTTAGGGTTGCAAACACTTTAATCTCCTTTTCCCATAATTACCTGTTCAGTATTATCATCAACCATTGCCAGCATACAAACCCTTATGAAGGAGGATTTGTGAGCCCCCGAAATGCACTGGCTATACTTTCTGGCCTCTGGCCCTGGAACTATGCAGGCACCAACAAATTAGAGATAAATCCAGCACAGTTTAAGAAACCCCTAACATTCTCTGGAGGAATCCTAGAGTCCCATGGAACCCTGGCTTAGAGTGGCTTTTATAGATTCATTGTGCCAAAGCACAAACACATTGTTTTGGTGCGTTTTATATACAGCAGTGTGACTACTTTTGGTATCAGGCCAATACTTTTGTTACAGTGCTATTACACCTACTTCCTGCACGTTTCAAGGATTTTATGTAGCTTGATTTGGTTCAAGGGCATAGTGCATTCATGTTTTCTCAATGATTCCCAAAGTCTGATAATGTGATTTTGTGTTAAATAGGAAGACCTTGCAAAAGGTTAGGAAATATTGCATGCAGAGTTGGTTCCGATTGATTGAAAGTGTTTGGTTTTCTTACATATTAATGGTCTCCCAGTGGTGTATGAACTGTGATTTGTAATAATCCATGGCAAGGAATGAGCTATGTTGGTCACCTTTACATGAGTAAAAGTAAACTAATCCCCTTTGCTTGGTCCAGCTGCACTGAACTGAGATAAAGCTGCTTGCTTTGGTTTAACAAACTTTATCATTGTTAACTACTACTTAAAGTGTTACTAAACCCAGGACCCTGCATTCACTATATCTGGTCTCCCACAGTACACAGAACATGGAAATGCAATTATTTTAGTAATTGTAAACTGCTAAATACCTTTTCTCATCAGCAGTATATAGCAGTGTCTGGCGAGCACTGGTTAAAGCTTGTTGGAGGAGTTTTAATTCTCCCCTGATTGTCCTATGAGGCTGCAGGTCCCCTGACCCTCTGTTTGGACAGTGCTGATTGGCCCTGTGCCGATCACATGCACCCTCCCAAGATAAAAAAAAACTTCTCTAGCAATACACACCAAACTGAGCATGTGCAGAGTTGCCCTCAAGGCTCTTTTCTAACAGCAGATGAATTGGGGGCTGTGGAAGAAGGGGGGGGGGGGGTCAGAGGGGGGGGTCAGAGAAGACAGTATCAAACAGCCTTTTCACACATTGCACAGGGTTAACCCCTTAGGTTCCACAGTGAGTATAACAAACATGCTTTACTGCAAATACAGACTGATTTTACTGTTGTGGGTTTAGTAACACTTTAAGCTTGTCATAGGCGTGCACAGCCTATTGCATTAAAGTGTGCACCCCAAAACTCAAACACATATGCGTGTGTGTGCATGTGTATATATACTGACGGTGTCACTAGAGGAGTGGACAGTGTCAGTAGTTTTCATTATTTTATTCTTTGGCTTTGGTGAAATATCAGGGGTCTAAGCAGGGGGAAGCTGCGCCACACAGGGTGATTTAGGTTGTGCCCAGGCACATCTGGCACACCCTGTGTGCACGCCTATGAAGCTTGTCTACTACAAAGTACTGTATAGTCAGCAACATTCTCAGCCGTAGTTACAACCGATGGGAACGTTTTTATTCATGAACACTCTTTAGAATTTTAATGCGCCTCCATGTGACAAATGTTGATGTTGTGGACGGCATCTGAATCGGGAGCATGCAGCAAGCGTGGAGACACTCTGCCTCAGTGTAACTGTGCCCACCAATGCTGTACGTGTCAGATAGTACAGTGGTGGAAGTTTTGTATCGGGGTGGGGGATGTTTGATGGGGATTCACAGACAATAGTTCCCCATCAGATCCGCTCCCCTAATGACTAACAGCAGGCAGTGATTGGAACCTTAGCCAATAGACAGCCTATTGCCTATAGAATCCGCCTACTGTTTGCTGTCAGTTACAAGGCGAGAGTGGACCTGATGGCAGTGGTGTATTTAGGTTTTGTGCTGCCCTAGGTCTGACTAAACTTGTGCCCCCCCCCCACCCACAGTTGTGGAATGCCGGCTGCCCGCACAACAATTCACTGGTTGGGGTCTGCCACCTGGGCCCTTCGGGATGCCTGGACCTCCACATATGTATGGGCTGTCCCCCTCTGATAGCGGCCCTGCCTGTATTATCATACTGGCAGCACTAAAAGTGCAAGCCGGCGGGGACTCTTTTCATGCTGCCCCCCTGCAAAGTGCCGCCCTAGGCCTGGGCCTTGTTGGCCTAGGCCAAGATACAGTGTTGCCTGATGGGGAACTCGCATCTCCGCTTCCCCAATGGGCTCCGCCCACTGCAGCATCACTGGTTACTAGGGAGATGCTGGCTATGAAGCCGACAACAACATCCTTAACCACTTCAGCCCCAGAAGGATTTCGCAGGTTAGGACCAGAGCACTTTTTGTGATTCGGCACTGCGTCGCTTTAACTGACAATTGCAAAGTGCGACGTTGTACCCAAACGAAATTTGCGTCCTTTTTTTCACACAAATAGAGCTTTCTTTTGGTGGCATTTGATCGCCTCTGCGTCATTTCTGATCACCGCTATAAACAAAAGAAGAGCGACAATTTTGCAAGAAAACCCAAATTTCTTACTGTTTGCTAAAATACAAATCCAAAAAAAAAAAAAAAAAAATGTAAAAAAACTTTTTTTTCCATCGCTTTTGGCCGATTTATATTCTTCCTCATATTTTTGGTAAAAAAAAATCGCAATCTGCATTTATTGATTGGTTTGCACAAAAGTGGCCGCGTTTACAGATGATGAGAATTAATTTCTGGGGTTCTTATTTTTTTTAATTTTTTACTGGTAATGGCGGCGATCTGCGATTTTTAGCAGTACTGCGATATTGCAGCGGACATGTCGGACCATTTTGACACTTTTTTGGGACCAATGACATTTATATAGTGATCAGAAATTTAAATGTCCACTGATTACTGTATAAATGTCATTGGCAGTGAAGGGGTTAACCAGCAGGGGGAGATCTAGGGGTTAACAGTGTTCCCTGGGTGTTTTCTTACTGTGGGGGGACTGGGCTACAATGGGCAGTGACAGGGATCAGTAGATCTTTTAAATGCCCACTGACAGAGCGGGGAACCGCCGTGTGTACATCGGTGGTTCCCCGTTCTTTGGCTGTGGCCTCTCATCGTGGCTCGCCGACAGACGTCGACGGATCCGTCCGAGCCACGGGCACACTCCTCAGGAGTACGGCGGGCGCGCGTGCCCCCTAGCGGCCACCCGCAGATCGCCGCTTTTTTTACGGCGATTCGCTGTACACGTCCACACTGCCACCGCGAATATACGGTAGGCGGTGTGGAAGTGGTTAAAGCAGAAGTAAACCTATCAATTTTAAGTTTAAAAGACAGTTATATTTCTGGCATGTTCCGTGAATGTAGCTGTCACATTGGTTGTGCTCTTAACCAAACTATCAAACCATCCAATGGCTGGTGTCATAACTGATCCATATGTCCAGCATCATGGCAGTTGAAGATTAAACAGATGGTTAAAATGGCAGCTTCCTTGGCTGAAAATGATAGGAGGGCTTACTTCCACTTTAACAACCAGTGACAGGGAGAGGTCCTTAAAGCGGAGTTCCACCCAGTTAAAAGTCAGCAGCTACACAAAGTGTAGCTACTGACTTTTAACAGTCGGACACTCACCTGTCCTAGACTCCATCAATGTGGTCGCCCGAGGGCTCGCTCTTCTCCCCCTCCCCTCGGCAGCGCCGGCATCACAAGTGTGGGCACCTGGCTTTGGCTCCAAAGCCGGGAGCGCACTGCGCATGCGCGAGTCGCGATGCGCCTTGTGAATGGCTGGTGTAATTTCTGGGAGCTGTGACGTGTCCCAGAAGATTGCCAAGAGGGAGGGGGGAAGGTGAACTTCCTTCTGGAGCCACGGCTCTAGGAGAGGAAGTGGACATGGGACTCTGTGAAAACAGGGTCCCCGGCCCCTCCCCAAAAAAATGACATGCCAATTGTGGCATGTCAGGGAGTCACCTTCCTTTAAAGCGGAAGTTCTTTTGGGCGGAACTCTGCTTTAACAACCAGTGGCAGGGAGAGGTCCTTAACAACCAGTGACAGGGAGAGGTCCTTAACAACCAGTGACAGGGAGAGGGCCTCAACAACCAGTGACGGAGGGGTCCTTAATAACCAGTGACGGAGGGGTCCTTAACAACCAGTGACAGGGAGAGGTCCTTAACAACCAATGATAGAGAGGTCCTTAACAACCAGTGACAGGGAGAGGTCCTTAACAACCAGTGACGGAGGGGTCCTTAACAACCAGTGACAGGGAGAGGTCCTTAACAACCAGTGACGGAGGGGTCCTTAACAACCAGTGACGGAGAGGTCCTTAACATCCAATGACATGAAGAGGTCCGCAACAACCAGTGACAGGAAGAGGTCCTTAACAACCAGTGATGGAGAGGTCCTTAACATTCAGTGACAGGGAGAGGTCCTTAACAACCAGTGACGGAAGGATCCTTAACAACCAGTGACGGAGGGATCTTTAACAACCAGTGACGGAGGGATCCTTAACAACCAGTGACGGAGGGATCCTTAACATCCAGTGACAGGAAGAGGTCCTTAACAACCAAAGGTCCATAACAACCAGTGATGGAGAATTCCTTAACAACCAGTGATAGAGAGGTCCTTAACATCCAGTGACAGGAAGAGGTCCTTAACAACCAGTGACGGAGGGATCCTTAACAACCAGTGACGGAGGGATCCTTAACAACCAGTGACGGAGGGATCCTTAACAACCAGTGACGGAGGGATCCTTAACAACCAGTGACGGAGGGATCCTTAACAAGCAGTGACAGGGAGAGGGTAGCGGCCGCAAATCTGCCACTCTGCCACACTGCATACAGACACAGGTAATTCAGACCTGTACTAACTTGGCGTACAGAGACAGCCATAGGAACTATTTTGAATTGGGTGCATTTTGGTTCTTTTAAGAGCTTCCTGCATCTGCCGCAGTGTTGGTAAAATTACTGAAACAGACGGGATTTTCAAATCTGACACAGGCCATTTTAAAGGGTCAAGGTGCCAGAAAACTGTCAGTAATGCTTTATTGAATTCCCTGGAATATTCTTTCCAAGTATAATGTGGTAACTATCAGTAATGTCTTTCCTAACAAGTAACATCAAAAGATGTCAGTCACAGATAACCAGATCTTTATTCCATCAATTTCCTCCAATTAGCTTCAGACGTAAAACTTGTTACAGTTTGTAGACTTTCTAAACTGTGCAAATATAACTACTGAGGGAACAGAAGGAAACTTGTGATTGTTAATCTAATATTGTGCAAGTCAGCTGCTGTGATCATCTGCTCTGAGTTGCGTCTGTTTACGTGATAGATTTCCCATCTAGACAGAGAGAGCCTCAGTGAGTAACTGGATGAGAACCTCAATTGTCTGCAATGTATTTCTGCATTGTAGGGTAATGTGATTTCTGTCACAAGCCAGAATAATCATGTATTTTGCATTTCAATAAATATGCAATTAAATAGTTAGGTCAGCGGGCTGCATTTAAAGCTGGACTTTAATCTGCTTATATTCCTCCCTTGGTTCTCATCAATAAATTTTTTGGTTTTTTTTTCAGACAAAACCTTTCTGTTTAAACGACCTACCTTAGTTTAGACCCAGAGATGTCATCCCTGGGTCTCTGTGCTTCTCAATGTAATGCTAGGAGGGATTGGCAGCATCTTGCCTAAGTACTCCGCTCAAGAGGCCTCAGGCCCGATGTGAGCAGTGGGCTAGGATTTAGTTATGCACAAATTAAAATGCCTTGCTAGGTGGATGCCAGTCTAGAGGTGTGGGCATTCCTGGATAGGCTGGATTTGCATGCAGACATCCTTGGTAAATGCCCACATTTAATGCTGAGCCTCCATGATTGACCAGGACCAGGGACAGTAAGGCTGGAGAACAGTGGCGGCTGGTGAAGTTTTTGGATGGGGGGCGCCAGGCCCCGCCCTTCCTTTGACCCCTCCTACTGCTAATAAGCCCCACCCCTTATAGAATCCACCCACTCTGTCCCCTGTATTCCACATATTGTGTCAGGAGTATACAGCTCAGCATCACAGGACACAGTATACAGCTCAGCATCACAGGACACAGTATACAGCTCAGTATCACAGGACACAGTATACAGCTCAGCATCACAGGACACAGTATACAACTCAGCCTCACAGGATACAGTATACAGCTCAGCATTACAGGACACAGTATACAGCTCAGCATCACAGGGCACAGTATACAGCTCAGCATCACAGGGCACAGTATACAGCTCAGCATCACAGGGCACAGTATACAGCTCTGCATCACAGGGCACAGTATACAGTGAAACAGGTGGGGGCAGTTATGCAGCCGGTGACACAGGTGGGGGCAGTTTGCAGCCAGTGAAACAGGAGGGGCAGTTTGCAGCCAGTGACACAGGCGGGGGCAGTTTACAGCCAGTGACACAGGTGGGGGCAGTTTGCAGGCAGTGACACAGGGAGGGGCAGTTTGCAGCCAGTGACACAGGTGGGGGCAGTTAGCAGCCAGTGCCACAGGTGGGGCAGTTTGCAGCCAGTGACACGGGAGGGGGCAGTTATGCAGCTAGTAACACAGGAGGGGCAGTTTGCAGCCAGTGACACAGGAGGGGCAGTTTGCAGCCAGTGACATAGGAGGGGCAGTTTGCAGCCAGTGACACAGTGGACACAGTGACCGACGTTTG
>BLSH010099990.1:598457-621269 GCA_018402905.1 Glandirana rugosa | reverse complement strand
CCGCACTTACCCCATCCAGCAGGCAGGATTCTTGTTGCAGAGATTCGGCATGCGAGAGCGCGCTGGGTCTGCAGAGTTCGGCACACGGAGAGCGGCTGTCCCCCCCTCGTCGGTCCCCGGGCAGTCATGGTCTCTGTGGGAGCGGAAGTCACCTCCGCTGCCACAGTGATCCGCCCCCGGCCCCGCATCCAATCACCCTGAGCAGAGGCTCAGGGCAGCCAATTAAGCTGTGAGTGTGCGCCTGCTCAGCGCACACTCATAGCTTTTAATGGCCAACCAATAGGCTCACTACTCATGTGACAGCCAAGGAGCTGAAAAAAAAAAAAAAAAAGAAAGTCACTGTACCGGCGCCACCTGCAGGTGGGCGGGTTTGACTTTTTTTTTTTTCCTCTTTTGCAGGCTGGGAGGCGGCGCCCTAGTGCCCCTCCCACACCAGCCGCCGCTGCTGGAGAAGAAAGAACTAGATCAGCCATTCTCAAGCAGGGTTCCTCCAGAAGTGACTAGGGGTTCCTTGAGCTGTGGTAAACTGACCTCTAATATGATAAGTTCTGCATAGTCCCAGGTCCAAAACCACTTGGCAGAAACAGAGGCATGACTGTAAAGGTGACATTCTGAACACTACTGTAAGGGAGGCATTCTTTCTACTGACCACCACCAGTGTAAGGAACATTTTCCTAATGACCACCAATGGACTAATCTTAGCAGTGGTTCCCCAAGATCTGAAAATTATCGCAGGGGTTTTCAACTTAAAAACATTGAAAAAGGCTGAACTAGATGATGCTGGACATTCTCCAGCCAGGGAAAGCAACAGGCTCTCTGACTTGTGGCAGCTTCTGATGCACACTGTGAGAACCATACAGTGTGCAGTGAAGTAAGCAGGGTCAGTACAGGAAAGGAACCTGTACAACTCTGCAAGGCTGGAGTTCAACTTAAAAATTGTCCTTAAAGTAGAACTAAATATAAACCTTATTTTTTTCTCATTTTGGATATGGTAAGGGAGGGTTATAACCCCTGTCAAGTTTATCTTGCCTGTGTCTCATTGGGGAGACTTCCTTTTGCTTCCTTTCCCAAAGTTAAGAAGGTGCATTGCCCCCCCCCCCACACTCTGGCTGGTTCCAGTGCTCTCCTCTTCTCCCCTCAGCACTCTGGGTAGTGGGCAGTCCCTTGGAGTCATTGCATAGAATTCTGGGGCATTAATCCTACATTTTTCTTCAAGGAGGCTGGAGTGTGACCAGGGGCATGAGCTCCTTAGCCTGGGTTCACACTGCCACAACTTTGAATCACTATCACATGCCTGACGAAGGGGCCCTGCGCGGCTCCGAAACGTTGCAGTTCTCTGTGATGTGATCTTTTCAAATAAAGAAAATTTTGGACAAGGATCCACGGTGTGCTGACGAATATGCACAACTTTGAATCCGACATCCCTGCGCAACTTCATCGCTGCTTGCAGAAGTCAATGCAAGTCGTATTGAAGTTGCACCGAAAGTAGTATAGGAACCTTTTTCTAAGTCAGGGCGACCGATTAGAATGGTTCCATTGCAGTTAATGGGGTGCAACTTGTCATGCACCTTTGAACTCTCAAGTCGCATGGCAAGTCGCGGCAGTGTGAGCCTGGTCTTAGAAAGGAGGCTTTTCAGGATCAGGACTGGCTGAAGGGACCTTGCTGGGCACAAGCAATAAAGTAAGTACTGCTCCTTATCCTAGCATCCCTAGACTGAACAAATAGTTTAGCTTTGTTGTGCAAGGAAGGGGGGTAGATTGTGTCTATTTCCTGGAGTTGGACTTTAAAGTATAACTAAAAGCAAAACTTTTTTTTATTAGTTTTGGATAGAGGGGAGAGGGATTAGAAGAATGCTTGTCAGTTTTTATTGCTGTCTTTGCCCTCATTAAGGAGGTTCACCTTTTCAATTTGTCCTGTTTACCATTATCATAAAATCCCAAATTTTGGGTTGTCCCCTGAAAAGCAATAGAGGGGACATTTACCTATGGGGACACTAATTCTGGTGACCTGGGGGCCCCCAAGGAATTTCCTTAGTTTGCAGGCTTTCCTCTCACTTCCTGTTTGGCTATGGGACAGGAAGTGAAGGGAAATCTCCTCAATGGGACAAAGATGGCGAAAAAAAATCGAACGGCTTATAGCCCTCCCTTGCTTTATCCAAAATGAAATAAAACGTTTTTCCTATAGTTCATCCTTAAGTACTTAAAGATGAATTCCAGGTATGGATATTTTATACATAGTTACCTTGTTCCAGCTTGAACCAATGTAACTATGTACAGTATATACCACACCTGGCCGATGCTCCTGGAAGCTGGAAATCACTGAAGTAGGCACCGCTGCTCCAGTGATCTCCACTTGTTTCCGGGGTCCCATGCTAATTGGTTGTCCTGAACAATGGAGATAGGCTGCTCAGCATGGGTGACATTCAGAGAATTCTTTACGTCTTCTGAATGAGTGCAAAGCGTTCTCTGATTGGACAAGGTGGAGAGTGTGACATCAATGCCCTGCCACTCCTCATCTCTCTCACCTCATCCAATACAAGAATCCTTTGCGTTGTGCTCCTGGTTGGGCAGATTGTCCTTTGATTTCTGTTGTAGTAAAACCAGAAACCTATCATCAGACAAGGTGTCCCCAATGGAAGATTTCCCCTCTTTTCCTGTATGAGTGAGAAATGTAAAACGTTGGCTTTCCTATCGCTTTCTGCCCCAATGTTAATGGCTACCAGGATGACTAGGAGAGGGCATACATCTATGTTTCTGCATCAAACTCATTACTGTATAGGAAAATGAGATAAAGATCTGAACCTGTTTATAGTTACAGATTTCAACTTCTCAATGTCCTGATTTTCATTGAGATCCTCACTCCACTGAGTTATTTAAATGTTGTTAGATACACGGCCAACATATTTCCTAATGTCCTATGTACTATCCTCATGGACTTGTGCAAGGGAAGTAGTCTCTGTTATTTCCTACATGTAAACAGTACCAAGGATCAAAGAGAACGAGATGTTGTAAGATGACGGAGGAACCGCAGTTCCACCCTAGTTGACATGTGTATGCCTAAATAATAATATTTATATTCCTGATTTTAAACATAAACAATAAGGCTCAATGCACACTGCATCTGATAAACGACCGTTTTTGGTCGTTTTGGCGTTTTTTTAACAGCCCAAAAACGCCACTTTATGTTATCCTATGTGTCCATGCACACATGGACGTTAATTGTCGTTTATCAGCAGTGGCGTTTTTGGGCTGTTATCTGAACGCCCTGAAATGGTGTTCAAAAGTCGTTCTTTTGACCACAAAAAACGCCAGACGTCGATAAACGCCGCTAAACGCTCATAAATGCCGGTAAACGGCTGTTTATCAGGGTCCGGCGTTTTTTGCAGTCAATGGAAGCCAATGAAAAAAAAGAAGTGCCCAAAAACGCAGACGCCGATAAACGCCAGTAAACGTTGCTTACAAAATGCTGCAAAAGAACGTTTTGTAAGCAGCGTCTCCTGCCCGACGCCGAGAGAGCCCAGATAGCGTCCAGTGTGCATGGAGCCTAAAAATATATTTTATCTAAAATATATATATATATTTATATATACACTATATTACCAAAAGTATTGGGACACCTGCCTTTGCACACACATGAACTTTAACGTGATTGTAATGTCTCGTTTTTTAAAAAAATAAATAAATAAACAAACACGTCATACTTACCTCCTCTGTGTAGTTAATTTTGCACAGAGCAGCCCTAATCCTCCTCTTCTCAGGTCCGTCTTTGCTGCTCCTGGCCCCTCCCTCCTATCAAGTGCCCCCACAGCCAGTAGCTTTCTATGGGGGCACCCGAGCTGAGTCAGAATTTAATGTATCCATTCAGACACCGAGCCCCGCCCCAGCCCCGCCCATTCTCTTCCCTGATTGGCTCACTGACTTTGATTGACAGCCGCGGGGGCCAGTGGCACCGCTGCTGTGTCTCGGACGGCTTAGACATTCGTGGACATTGCTGGAGAGAGAAGGGGATTAGGTAAGTAATTAGGGGGGTGCTGGGAGGGCTGTTACACATAGAAGGTTTTTTTTATCTTAATGCATGGAATGCATTAAGTTAAAAAAATGTTTTGCCTTTACAACTCCTTTAATGGCATGGTTGGCCCACCCTTTGCAGCTATAACAGCTTCAACTCTTCTGGGAAGGCTGTCCACAAGGTTTAGTGTCTATGGGAATGTTTGACTATTTTTCCAGAAGTGCATTTGTGAGGTCAGGCACTGATGATGGACGAGAAGCCCTGGCTCAAAGTCTCCACTCTAATTCATCCCAAAGGTGTTCTACCATGTTGAGGTGCAGGCCATTCAAGTTCCTCCACCCCAAACTCACTCATCCATGTCCTTTGTGCACTGGTCCAAATCATTTGATGGAGGGGGGATTATGGTGTGGGGTTGTTTTTCAAGGGTTGGACTTGGCCCCTTAGTTCCAGTGAAGGGAACTCTCATGGCGTCAGCATACCTAGACATTTTGGTTTATACTTTGGTGCATGAGTTCATACTCTCAACTTTGTGTGAACATTTTGGGGGTGACCCCTTCCTGTCCAACATGACTGCACACCAGTGCACAAAGCAAGATCCTTCTCATCCAATATCAATGCCTAACCTCACAAATGCGCTTCTGGAAGAATGGTCAAACATTCCCATAGACACACTCCTAAACCTTGCGGACAGCCTTCCCAGAAGAGTTGAAGCTGTTATAGCTGCAAAGGGTGGGCCAACTCAATATTGAACCCTATGGACTAAGACTGGGATGCCATTAAAGTTCATGTGTGTAAAGGCAGGCACCCCGATACTTTTTACAATATAGTGTGTGTGTGTATAAATATATATATATATATATATATATATATATATATATATATATACTGTATATTACTATACTAGCACATCGGCTTAGAGCTGGACTCCAGGTATGACCTTTATTGCATATTACATTGGTTCAGCTTGGCACTATGTATATTCCATACCTGAAACTGGGAAAGTTGACAATCACTGCAATGCTGACACATTGATAACCACAATCTTCCTGATGCATTGCCGAGCATTTTCCCCTCTGCACACTGACCACAGGAGGTCACTCACTTGGCAGTGCTGCCATTCATAGAACACCTTGTTGTTTTGTTTTTTCAATGCATACAAGGAATTCTATGATTGGATGAGGTGGAGATTGTGATGTCACTATCCTCATATCCACCTCATGCAATCAAAGAATGCTGTGTATTCATTCAGGGTCGGTGCTACCACTAGGCAAACTAGGCAGTCACCTAGGGCGCACTGCTGCCTAGGGGCACCCGGCTACTAGTTTCCCTCCACGTCTGCATTCTCTGTAAGGCTGCAGCATGTGAGTAACTCAGTCTCAGGCAGCTGCTCCATCCAACCGGTAGTGTAATTAGAGGCACAGCGCAGCACTGGAGCCAATGATAGAGCAAGCAGAGCCGATGCTTCCTGTATAGTGCTGCCTCCTGTCACATTGGCATGCCAAAGGGGGTGGAGTCAGGGGTGGAGCCAATGGGGGGCAAAATGAGGTTTCGCCTAGGGTGCCAAACCTTGCACCAGCCCTGTATTCATTGAAAAAAGGCATTCTGAGAATGGTGGTGCCGGTCAAGTATATAAACAAAAACATTCAGCGCCTCCCCATATTCATCAATTGGAAACAAAATAATGTCCATAAAAGTCCATAGCAAATAATACAAATAAAGTGCCTTCAGTGAAGAAAGTGACGGCTGTGCTCATAAAATTACTTGGTGCATAAAAGTGCAAAAAGGTGCCAGTTGCTCGGACCCTTCTCGTGTCCCCACTCACCCCAAGACGTGGACCTGCTGCTTTGCAGTAAGCAGGTCAACCAAGCGAAGGGTTGTTGTAGATGGTTTTACAGCTGGGCACTGGAGAGGTAGGCAACGTAACAATCCCACAGAGATCAATCCTTAATGTGCTTGAAAAATAAAAGAACACTCATAGTGTAGACTGTCTAAAAAATATGCATTTATTGTGCAGACAAATTTCTACTTACAAAGAGGCATAAAATCGAACGCATTCAATCTGGATAACACAGCATGGTGACTAATGGAAGCAGCATCCGTTCGTCTCCTCCTAGCGGCGGACGTGACGTGGATGGTTGCGACAGGCCGGAAGTGACGTCAACGCGTTTCGCTCCCAAAAATAGAGCGTCATCACGGACCAAGTGCCCTCCCTGTGGTCAGCACAAATCCCAGCACATTTACCAGCTAGCCTGCAAACAAACCAAACTGGCACTGTCTACAGGAGCGGCCAGTCTATTAGGGGCGCAGGGAAACTGCCCTCTGCAGGGCACCAGACTCATAGCTGTCTATGAGGTTTTTTTTCAAGCACATGATTAGAGCCCGAGGCTCTAAATGGCTTGAAATGGGTTGGGCTCTGCGCCCCGAACCCACCCACCTGTGACACTAGCAAATTAATATTCTCTATTGTCTTCTGGCCCCTCCTCCTAGCCAATCAGAACAGGGGGCTGAGGAAGCCATGGAGGAGCTGAGTGTGTGTGGGGGGGGGGGGGGCGGTCACCGTTGAGGGCTGAGTGCGGGCGGACCTAAAGGGGGGGTTTGTTTGCCACCCCCCCCAAAAAGTTTAGCACCAGCCACCACTGATTGTCTAGCAATTCATGTTAAAAACAGAGGGTTTCATGGCACACATTTGCAAATATATGTGAAAGCCTTTGTGCCCACATCAAGGCTCCTCTGTATACTGCGGTCCTAACTCTGTAGTTTTGATATATGAGATATTTATGAGATATGCATACTTACATTATGCCAAGCTAGACAAATGTATCTATGCAATAAAGACCATTCTTGAATTTCTGACAGTGGTAGAACACTTCTCTATATCATTTTACCAGATTCTGCACCAGGGTTAATGTGTAAGAACATTATGGTTACAAAAGAAGGCAGAATGGAGGAATTCTGAGGGGATGTCTCTGTACATTGCTGCACTCATCTTTCCCTCGATCCTGACTAGTCTCCCAGTTCCTGACGATAAAAAAACATCCCCCCCACCATGATTCTGCCACCACCATGCTTCACTGTAGGGATGGTATATAGGTGATGAGCGGTGCCTGGTTTCCTCCAGACATGATGCTTGCCATTCAGGCCAAAGAGTTCAATCTTTGTTTCATCAGACCAGAGAATTTTGTATCTCAGACCAGAGTCCTTCAGGTGCCTTTTGGCAAACTCCAGGTGGGCTGTCATGTGCCTTTTACTGAGGAGTGGCTTCCGTCTGGCCACTCTACCATACAGGCCTGATTGGTGGAGTGCTGCAGAGATGGTTGTTCTTCTGGAAGGCTCTCATCTCTCCACAGAGAAAGACTGAAGCTCTATCAGAGTGACCATCGGTTTCTTAGTCACCCCCTTGACTAAGGCCTTTCTCCCTCGATCGCTCAGTTTGGCCGGGGGCTTCACTCTAAGAAGAGTCCTGGTGGTTCCAAACGTATTTGCGGATGATGCAGGCCACTGTACTCATTGGGACCTTTAATGCTGCAGACATTTTTCTGTACCCTTCCCCACATCTGTGCCTGAATACAATCCTGTCTCAGCGGTCTGCAGACAATTCCTTGGACTTCATGGCTTGGTTTGTGCTCTGACATGCACTGTTAAATGTGGGACCTTCTATAGACAGGTGTGTGCCTTTCCAACTCATGTCCAATCAACTGAATTTACCACATATGGACTCCAATCAAGTTGTAGAAATATCTCAAGGATGATCAGTGGAAACAGGATGCACCTGAGCTCAATTTTGACAAAGGCTGTGAATACTTATGTACATGGGATTTTTTTCGTTTTTTATTCTTAATAAATTTGTAAAGATTTTTGTAGAATTTTGAGGAAAATTCTAAATGTAATCCATTTTGGAATAAGGCTGTAACATAACAAAATGTAGAAAAAGTGCACTACTGTGAATACTTTCCAGATGCCCTCTAGATTAGACCAAAATGAGGGACAAATAAGGAGGAAAGAGGGGAAGAGGGACTTTGTTCCAAATCACGGACAGTCCCTCGAAATCAGGGACAGTTGGGAACTATCCTTATGTAAAGTCTATCTAAGGCCCCTTTCACTCGGGCATTTCCATTCAGGTCCGCCTGTCCGTTATTCAGGTGGACCTGAACAGAGGCTCCATGCAGCCCTATGGAGCGGCGGATGTCAGAAGTTTCATGTCCACTGGCTTCCCCCGTTCTCCGATCCGATCCTGTCCGTGAAATCCAGACGGATGGAAACCCTATTTTCCATCCGTCTGTAGAATCGGAACGGATCGGATGAAAACGGACAGGTAGATCCTTTTTCATCCAATCTCCATAGAGGAGAGCGGGGCTCTGACAGGTCTGTCTCTGCACAGTGTGTGGAGACAGACCTGTCATCCGCCTGCTCAGCGGGGATCAGCGGATCGATCCCTGCTTCGCAAACAGATAAGCCCGTGTGAAAGGGGCCTAAATCTACTAATCTGTCTAATGCCCCGTACACACGGGACGACGATCGCATTCAACAGGTCATACTCACGACCATTGTATGCGATATCGATCGTTCGTATGCGCGATTTGAACAGTCGAACATACGACGGTCGTACAAGGGAGTTGTATGAGCAGACTAGAAAACTTGGTCGTACCAACAAGCTCTCATACGACCGTTGTATCGTGTGTACAGAGCAGTTGGTACAACAAGTTGTATTGTGCAAAACACGCATGCTCTGAAGTCAGGAATGGCTGGATTCTAATTACATGCACCTGAACGTTCTTTCCCTGGACGTACGATCGTGTAGTGCAGTCAGTATGCTGCATACAACAGCCAACATACGATTCAACACGGTCGTACGTGCGATCGTCGTCCCGTGTGTACGAGGCTTAACACTACTCTCTATAGACAATGCTGCTGTCCAAGGGTTAGATAGAGGAGCTACCCTAAGACAGGAAGTGTGTTACTGGCCTGACCACCAGGTGAAATAAAAGAAAAAACTAAAAACAGAAAACTAATGCAACCACCCCATGTAAAGATTGGTAAGCTGCAATATATTACTTTTTTTGTTTTGGGGTTTATATACACTTTAAACTCTCATGTTGTATGCTTGTATACTCATATATGATTCCCGGCCCCAGGGGTTATGTATGCTATTATGATATACTGTTTAGTGAACCCAGGTTAGGGGTTATCACAGTAGTGTTACTGGGTCCTGGATTGTTGTGTCATTTTTTTTTGTTCTATAACACGGTTTTGTAGATTGTGTAATAAGCCAAAATGTGATTACATACTATCTGATTTTTCAAGATACAGTATGCTGCTTAGTGCATCCCCGTAGTGATGAAAATATTCTAGTGACGATAATATGCGTCATTACGACTAAGATCTCTAGGCCAGCAAATTCCTAAACACAAGAAAAACATCTAAGTAGGTTACACAGCAATAAACTTAAAAGAATGCAAAACATATTTAAGATTTTTCCCTCTCTTTAGTAGCCATTACTTTTAAAGAAACCTATATTTATAGAATTTGGTTCTGTTTTTTTACGCTTTTGTTTGATTTGTTGTTCTGTTGACCCCCTGAGCTTCAATACTTTCAGATCCACTGACTCAGGTAGCAGGTATGGGGATCAGATGTTTTACTAAGGCTACATTCATACGGCCGCACAGCTGCAGCCAAGGGTGGCCACTGGAAGAATCAGTAGAATGTTGGTGGAGGTTGTAAATGCTGCCTACACGCAGCTGTCAGATATGTACTCTGCACCAATCAATGGCTGGCGCCGCTGCTGTTTGTGCGTAATCCATACATCTGAGCGGTTACATGGAAATACTGCCTTCGATCCACCCTGGATGCAAAGAGTGTGAATCCAGGTTGGCGTTTCTGCTGAGCTTTGACTGCACAAAAAAATGTGAAACTATCCTTGCAGTGGGTTGCCCCCCTTCACTTACTAGGATAAGTGCTTGTGCCTAGGGTACTTACCTTTGAAAGAAGCTTTACTTACCTTATCCATCAGTCCCCAGGTCCCAGTGGAGCCGCTTCTCTTTAGTGCTCCAACAGTCTCAGGCACTCTGATGTCATCACATACAATGCAGGACCAGAAGTTCTGCATTGCAAGTGAGGGCACCAAGTGCCCATCCATAATCTGGAGCGTAAAAGGGAGGAGGTGAAAATCGGCTTTCTGGGGGAGCAAGGGATAACGCCAGTAAAGCTGCTTTTTAGGGCTCTGTTCACATCTGAGCGATCCGACTCGTGGGGAATCGGCGGAATTCTGCTGACAATTTGAAATAGCGGCAAATCGCAGGACACCCGTGCGATCCCAGTTACTTACAATGGCATACCGATCACGGCGCGATTTTGCGCAAACAAAATTGCGGAACACCTGTCGCCCAAAACAAGTTCTCGTACTTCTTTTGGGCAACAGGCATCCTGCAATTCTGTTCGCGATCGGGTGCGATTGGGGAGCGTTCCGCTCAAATGTGAATGGAGCCTAATGGTGCCCTAGACAAAAACAAGCATTTAACCCTTGCCACGCAGAGAGAACCCCACTGCCACTGCCCCACTGCCAGGGTAGTTTTGAATTTCCACTGCAGTTCAGTTTTAAAAGAGAAGTATGCGGTATATAAATCTTATACTCAACCTAGAGGGATGCAGCATTGATTTGGCTGAAAACGGGTCACCAGCATAGGTGTGCGCAGCCTATTGCATCAGGGTGTGCACCCCAAAGCTCAAACACACATGCCTTTCTCTGCAGCATCAGCCGCACGGGGAAGTGAACAAATAAGAAGTGCTCTGTGCTGAGTGGCTTCCTGTCCATTCACAAACTGAAGGACACAGTAAGCAAGTGTGTTCACTGTGTTCATTTAGAAAAGGGAGGGCCCGGTAAATTACATCTTTACTAGCCCCTTCCCCTGCTCTCCATCCTGACACATACCCTGCAGCAGTCGGGGAGTGAGGAAGGAAGCCAGCAGCACTGCAGGGTGGGGGGGGGCAACGGGGGGGCTGAGCAGTAGAGGAAATCGGCACCACACATAGTGATTAGGATGTGCCCAGGCACACCCAGCACTCCCCATATGCACGCCTATGGGAAATGTGGAACTATGAAATCTGACATTCGTTCTATGTACCACTATAACACATCCAGTGCTAGAAATAGTGAAGGAGCTGTTTTTGTCTCAGTTCAACCCAGCATAGCGAGTTGTTGAACCTGGAGACAAATACAGAAATGTGAACAGGCCCAGAACTCAGAAACCGGAATAGTGCCAATTGCAGAATGACTACGGCTGATGAATTATGAACTGAGCTGAAGTATATAAGTGTATTACTTACATGGCATTTGATCATTTGCTGTGTTCTTGCTGGCAAGTCAGATAACCTACTTTAGGATCTCCTTTTTATTTACACATTACCAGTATAGGAATACTTCATTACTAATTAGGAGAGAGATTAACCACTTGCTGACCGCAAGTGGACACAGCAGGAGCCTGACAGCAAGTTCTGGCCAATGATTCACAGCTGGGTTCTGCTGATCAACTGAAACAACAACAGCCCAGAGCTCTGTGTCGATAGCACAGAACTCTGTCAGTTTTTGCAGGGATGAGAAACTGCGAGATCTATTAGTAAAAGCAGCACATAGTACACATATTACACATTATTAGGCACACTGTTGACCCTTTGAGCGCCCGAGATGTTAATCCCTTCCCAGCCAGTGTCATTAGTACAGTAACAGTGTATAGTATTATCACCGATCACTGTATTAGTGTCACTGGTGATGTAAGTGGCAGTTAGTCAGTTCTCCCCAGCGTCAGTTAGTGTCAGATTTCCTGCCACACTATCGCAGTCTCATTATAAGTTGCTGATCACCACCATTAGATATATAAAAAAAAATTAAAAATTCCACTATATATACCATAGGTTGTAGATGCTATAACTTTGGCGCAAACCAATCAATATACACTTATTGGGATTCACAGAGAATGCATGCAAAATCGCTTTCCTGACACCATAGAAATGTGCTGACCTTTAGCAAATACACAGCAGTGCTATTACTTGTTAATAGCACCCTCACGCATCTGCTGAGATGTGTGTATTCACATGCACCAAAATTCACGGTGCTGTGGCACCATGTTATTTTGGAAAAGGGTTCCACCTTTAATTTGCTTACCTTTGCAGAACAGACTGATGTTAGGCTTAATGACCACAGTTGCAGGCAGGACTTTCAAGCCCCTTTACCTCCCCAGTGGGCAGCATTCAGCAGAGGTGATGGTGGATATGACCTCACGGGGGGGGGGGGGCATGATATACATATGAATGCCATTTCTATTTACATATCAATGCCGCCAGTCCATGGCTATTTACATATTAATGCCACCGCTATTTACATGTAAACACAGGGTCTGCAAGTGAGTCAGCTGTACACGGCAATAGGGCAGAGCTGGGCAGCATTAGTAGCAGCACTTCACACTGAGATATTGGGACACAGCACACGACTAAAACTTCAAGGGACAAAAGAATTTAAACTCGGATAGTTGGCAATCATGAGGCAGCTGCTATGGGCCCCACAACAATAACAAGACGGCCCTGCCACCAACCACGAACGAATGATGTGGCTGTGAGGGTGGAGCTCCCACACTGATGCGCTGATTTTAAAAGTGACAGCTGCAGTGGGGGAGAAAAATTCTCATGCTCTGTCATGGGGGGGGGGGGGTAGTTCTGGGGTGGGAGGGAGTCTATTTGGCACCCTGGTACAAGGTACATTCTAAATACTGGTGTAACATGGTGTACTGTAAAAAGATGGAGTTAGCCTTTAATTTTCCATGTCCACACTCTGCATTCTACAAAGTAAAGCACAACTCTATTTATAATGTACATTGTTAGGTATATTGGAACAAGCTGGTTGCATGTCTGGAAACAGCTTCCTCTTTGTGTACTGATTACAGTAGAGGTGAAATCCAGGGTGTGGAATGGAAACACTACGGAAGGCTTGACAAGCCGCAAATAAGGAGCGAACAGAACTGATAGAAATTAATCAGTTTCCTCATATCATAACAATAAATTACTTTTCTTGTGCGACACAGTATTAAAACCCAACTGTAGCCTACGTATTTTTTGTGTGTTTTGTATACAGCAAGGAAGGTTTAGCACTTCTGCCAGGTTTTTAAATGACATCTGTGTCCCATCTGGGGGGATTTCCCCTCACTTCCTGTTCCAAAGTTAGAGCACGCAGTTGTTTGAAGGCTCAGATTGATTGGCTGAAACTGTGGGCAAAATACAAATAATATCATAGCCATTAGAACAGTATAAAACAGCAGTGAAAACTTTGCGGTTGAGATTGCTTTGAGGCTGGCCATACACACATAGACTTTTCTCTTTCAAACCGTGGGCTGGCCAAAAAATATCTAAGGGATTCCTCCAGCCATAGTATATGATGGACGAATCTCCTGCTGTCAGCTGTCAGAACCGGAACAGGACTGCAGCTGAATGGATGCAGCTGCTGTTTGGCTGAAATTTTCTGCCATGCACCTTCACTTTTTCAACTGAAGGATGTCATGCCGACAGGGTCACCCACAAAGCAATTTTTTCCAGTTGATTGGAAACCAGACACAATTTGATCAGTGTATGGCCTGCATACGTGTGAAAAAGTCTTTAGGTAAGCACCAACATTAGGTGAATGATATTGTTCTGTGATTAGAGGGATGCTTATGTTTTATAGCTTCATAAAGTGGTGACCAGTAGACCTGGGTGGGAGCAGGACTACCTTATTTATTATTATTTAGCAAAGGAAAGGGTAGGGGTTCCCCTAATCCATACCCTAAAAGCAGTTATTTTGGACTATTGCAACACCATTGATACATACAACATGGATAAAAAAGTCAATATTTTTATTCATAGATATTGTTATAAAAAATAGATTTTAAAAATAACAGGACAAGACAAAGTACATGATTCACAAGTATATAAAATTTACAACACCATTATGGACACCATTCTGCCTTTCAACCCCTTGTATGGGGAGGGGGGAGCAAAGAAAGGACGATGATGGGTTCAGATGGTATTGAGGTGTAGATACAGTATACCCTCTACATGTTTCGCGGAAAACCGCTTCATCAGGAGGTGTATCTACAGTAATTGAAAGCAATTCATTAGTACATATTATTATACAGGTATTTATATAGCACCAACAATTCATGCAGCGCTATACATATTGGATATCCCATCAGTCCTTGCCCCCAAGGAGCTTAGAATCTAAGGTCCTTACCTCACATACATACACAATGTTTAAACCTACGGTGGCGCGCAAAAACAAAACACCTAAGTGTACGAAAAAGTGAAAAACACACAAAAAGTACAAAGGGTGTGTTTCTAGTCCACCTCCCGAAGAAGTAATACTCCACCCTGCCCCCCCCGGGGCACAAGGCTCCTGACAGGGCCAGGGCACAACTTGGTCCACCTAGCCAAAAGACCTGGAAGACTCTCCTCATAGTCAACCAATGCTTACTAACAAGTAATGGGTAGGGGGCCCTCATCAAAAGAGACCCCCCCCCCAGCTCAAGAGAGGAAGGAACCTGATGACCTCCCCCTAGACTTCAGGGTAGGCCTGATGATCCACACCTTCCACCCAAGTGAAAGAAACACAAGCAAAGTGACAAACTCATGGAGACAAATAAATTCTAAAAATAAGTGAAAAGTGCAATGGTTAGGCCTTGCATCCTGGTAGCAAAATTTGCCCCAGATTTAGTTAAAAGACCAAGGCCAAGAAGGCGTAGTGAAAAAAAACGAGTGGTGAGGTGACATTGTGCTCGTCACACAGTGGGTTTCCCTGGCCCATGGTGCTACTAAGAGCACCCCTAGGGCTATCAACTCCCAGGAGGCACAGACACCTCACATACATAGTAAGGCCATTTTTTTGCACTTGCTCAAAGTACAGTATATTGTTTCTCTGAAACTTTCAAGTGAGATCTGGATTATAAGAATGTTCTGTAATGATTCAACAGACTTGAAAAACACAAAATCTCCAGTCATCCGAATACTTGAAGCATTCCAAGTTTCACTCTAAAGCCAAGGGCAACTTTACAATAAACCATTCATTTCCCAGAACTGGTACTGGAAATCTCTCCCTAGCATTCAGTCTGGCTAGGAAGCCACACTACTATATAGGAGGAAAAATGAATGTGCTAACAATTCAAGACCTCCTATTACAAAAAATGCCCCCCACCTTCACACCCACTATATGGTGTATCTATGCTATACATACATGATCATTTGCAATTCTGACACCTCTGCTGAGGAGAAGATTTTGGAATGCAGAAAATGAAGATTGCAACATTCCGCTTTCCTAATGCAAATTATTACTACATGTTAACCACTTGCTTACCGGGTACTTAAGCCCCCGTCCTGCCCAGGCCAATTTTCAGCTTTCATCGCTGCTGCACTTTGAATGACAATTGCGCGGTCATGGTACCCAAATTAAATTTTTATAATTTTTTTCACACAAATAGAGCTTTCATTTGATGGTATTTAAACACTACTGTTTTTTTTATTCTTTGCTAAAAAAACAAAAACGAAATAACAAAAAAAATAGTTTCATAGTTTGTTATAAAATTTTTCTCCTGCATTGATGTGCGCTAATGAGGCAGCACTGATGGGCACCTGATAGGTTGCACTGATAGGCTGCACTGATGGGCACTGATAAGGTGGCACTGTAGTCACCGATAGATGGCACTGATGAGGTGGCACTGGTGGGCACTGATGAGGTGGCACTGATGGGTGGCACGGGTGGGTGGCACCGAGGGGCGGGGCAGAGCGACACTCTCTGTGTCTATGGATTCAGGCAGCAAGGCTCGGGGTTGAGCCCGCAATTGTGCCACAATAGGAAGCATGATGGCACACCAAGAAGAGAAGGAGCCAAAAGCATCGATGGGGAAAACCAGAAGAGGAGGATCTGGGCTGCTCTGTGCAGTTTTATATAAATTCTGTATAATAATAATAATGTATTTTTTTTTAGCCAAGTTATTGTGAAAATTTAGCACAAAAATTGCATAATGGGTAGGCCCATGATCTAAGTATCTGCAAAACAAGAACATTTACGTTTGTTTTGTTTTTTTTACATTTTATCTTTTTATTTTTAGAAAAAAAAGAAAAAAAGGCATTTTCCATGTATAAATGCATGACAAATAATAATAATCAAACGTCAGAACAATAGACATATATTTAGAAAATTTGATCAGATCTGTCCCATGAAGTGATAGATATACCTCAACAAAACAATCTAGTAGATATCCCATGTCAGTCATGAGCTTAACAAACAAAAAACCCAATTCAGGGATCATGAAATACCGCAACCCATGGGGAAGCCCCCTTGAGTTTAGGAAACTGCCAAACATTTTCTCCCCTCCCACCTTTCAAAGAAAAAGAAAGTAAAAAAAAAACAGAGCTAGTAAAGAAAAGGTAGGGTGGCTATTACTAAAGAGCCAATCAAAATGAAAGGGCAAATGTTTTTTTATCTGGTGCAGTATAGGGCATTGTGCAGTATTGGTATCATGCACACAGGCATCTAGCAGCCTCTGTGTGCTGAAAGTTAATATCCTTGGCACTTTCTGGTGTCTGGGGAGCCGCACATGCCGTATACAGCAGCCTATACAAGTGAATGGCTGTACATGGCCATGCGCAAGTAAATGTTGATGGCTTCTACACTGGCAATGTGCACATGGCACTTTTTCCTGCATGCACAACTTTTGCTTTCAAGGAGTGCTGCATGTGCATGCAGGGATAGGTGTTGATGCGGAAGCCATTTGTTTTTACCTGAGCCTTAGGTGTGTGCAGCCTATTGCATTATGGTGTGCACCCCAAATGTATTACAATATGGATGGTGTTAGTAGGGCAGTGGACTTGTCAGTAGGGCAGAGGTTGGTGGGCAGTGGACAAAATTTTTTAGTAGCGCCATTGGCGGGCTTTGGTGAAATATCAGCATGGGGGAACCTGCACTGTACGGGGTGATTAGGGTGTGCCCAGGCACACCCCATGCGCACACCTATGACCTGAGCAGAGCCATGTACAGCCATTCACTTGTATCAGCAGCTGTCTGCGGCACTCGAGGCTTCCCCAGTGCCCGGTATTTTTTTTTACCTCAGCACAAAGGACCTTCTAAGCACCCGTGTGCATGAGGCCTAACTACTATGTCCAACTTGACTGGTCACCTATCAATTCAGCTGTTGTAAGAGAAATGTGCTACCATGTGTTGTAACATATGATTAAAATTATACAGGATCTCCATGAGAAGCGTAATGTTCAGGTATAATTTATTCCTGGATTATATTTGCTTGTAACCACCTTTTTATTATATCATATTTTGATGTATGCGGTTTTTATTTTTGAATATACCTGTCATAATCTGTATTAGTCACGTGTGGTATGCAGCTCTTGGAACCAAGTTCACACCCTGGAATGTCCTGCTTACATAATTGTTCTTGTGGCAGACATCACATTTCTCCCTGATAAAGCTGGCACTCCTGAATTCTTGGTTGTGCCCGATCTGATTTCAGTGGCTTCATTTTCTTACAGTCCCCATTGACATTTACTTGAGGATTATATTCTTAGAAATTAAGCTGGTTTGAGAGGCTAATAATTTTCCCCCATATTGACATTTCCTATAGTTGTAGCTTTTGTTAAACGCTGAAAGAGAAAACACAATACATGTACCATGTGACTGTCTCCTTTGCAGTGTGTGACTATTATTTCTGAATTCATTGTGTTATTCCTGTAGAGGACCTTTCCACATTCCTACATGCTACAGGTTAAGTTGCACACCAGGCAAACCAGGCTAAATACACAGTTAAAATACATATACAGTACGTGAATGAGCATGTAGGTAGAGCAAGAATATGTCACCAGCACACCAAGGATCTCCAGTGCGAGTCCAAAGCTTTATTGAGCGATAACATCATTACAGCAGATTGCAACGTTTTGGAGCCACTTGGAGTTCAGATGCCTGATGAAGGGGTCCTGCGTGGCTCTGAAACATTGCAATCTGCTGTAATGATGAAGGGGTCCAGCGTGGCTCTGAAACATTGCAATCTGCTGTAATGATTTGATTGTTGAAAAAAGCTTTGGACTCGTACTGGAGATCCTTGGTGTGCCGGTGACATTCTCTCGCTCTGATTTGTCACGGTTCCATCCGATGGTCACCTCAGTACCCACTTATTTGCACAGCCATTTTTACAGGAATGTGTGCGTTGGGATTAGTGCATTAGAATCTTTGAGCATGTAGGTAGGTGCCTAACTGTTGCTGGTGTTTTCCACTAAGGGTTAAAGAGTGGTTATTTGGGGGTTACTGTGTGCTGTGGTGTAACTTCCCCTTGCATGGACAGTGGTGGCCAGTACCAGAGGTTCTGTAGGTGGGGGTGGCTTATGCTTGGTGCACCCCACTGAGTGGCTGGGTCTTTATCTTGGGGTAAAAAAAAGTGGTAACCACCCCAACCTGTAACTAGCTTGTGCAGTACAGTGCACATGGAAGGGCAAAGCACATCACAAACAAACAAAAGATTTTCCAGCACATTTACCTGCCAGCCTGTAAGACATCCAAATTGACCCGTCTAACAATTTATGTTTAAAATAGAGAGGTTGATTTACTAAAACTGGAGAGTGCAAAAGCTGGTGCAGCTGTGCATGGTTGCCAATCAGCTTCTAACTTCAGCTTGTTTAGTTAAGCTTTGACAATAAAACCTGGAAGCCCCTCTAAAGCCTCGTACACACGGGACGACGATCGTATGTACGATCGTCGCAAATCGTATGTTGCATAGTGTAACTTGCATACTGACTGCACTACACAATCGTATGACCACAGAAAGAACGTTCAGGTGCATGTAATTAGCATCTGGCCATTCCTGACTTCTGAGCATGCGTGTTTTGCACAATACAACTTGTTGTACCAACTGCTCTGTACACACGATACAACGGTCGTATGAGAGCTTGTTGGTACGACCAAGTTTTCTAGTTTGCTCATACAACTCCCTTGTACGACTGTCGTATGTTAGACTGTTCTAATCGCTCATATGAACGATCGATATCGCATACAACGGTCTTTAGTACGACCTGTTGTATACGATCGTCGTCCCGTGTGTACGAGGCTTTAGGCTCCTTTCACACCGGAGCCGCCCGAGCGTTAGCAGTAAAACACTGCTAATTAGCGGCGTTTTACTGCTCGTTATAGCTGCGCTATGACGCCGCTATTCGGGAGGTGGCAGTGCGCTTTTAACCCCCCCCCACAAGAGGTAAACAGGGGTTAAAAGTGCTGGTTTGCAGCGCTCCCGAATTGTTTACAATGGGAGGGGCGGTATAGGAGCGGTGAATATTGGGGGGCGTTTTTCAGGTGCTTGAAATACGCCTTGGTGTGAAAGGGTTCTTAGAGTGTTTTGTTTGCACACATTTGAAAATATATACGTAAGCTGCAGTGTCCACATCAAGACTCCTCTGATACTCTAGTCCTAACTCTATAATAAGTAGGAGCACATATAGCAGTGGATAGATTAGGAGCAAGTGTGCCTGGAGGGAGGCCACCAATCCTTAAAGGCACAGGGACACATGTGATGCCAAGCAAGATCACAACAGCAGCGAAGGCATCCTGTGCGTCCCTGCACCCAATTCAACCAACTGTACAAAAAGGTGGCAACCACCCCAACCTATAGCTAGCTACCCTTGCTGTAAGGTGCACATGGAACACCTCACAAACTAAAGATTTCCCAGCACACTTACCAGCCAGCCTGCAAAGCATCCAAATTGACCCTGTCTAACAATGTATGTTTTTTTACACATATTAAAGCTAAAACTCCAGGCATAAATACTTTCATGTAATGTATTCGTCAATAGCCAAAAAGGATATAACACCATTTTGTGTTCACAAAATGCCTTTATTAATTCAGCTATTACCTTGTGAAAATAGCGGTGACATTCTTACTGTGCTCTACAAAGCCTGAACAGAAAGCAGAGCTGTGGGAGGGGATAGGCAGGCCCCATCTATTGCAGGTTGCCTCTTGAAAAACTACAGGAGGGGGCGGAGACAAGACCAGTCACCCTGCACAAGGAGAGAGAGCAGCGGTGAATGGTCCTTCTTTCAGAAAGCTCCTTCACAGAGAGAAACAAAGAAGACAAACTGGGTTACTCTACAGATCTGGAATAAATACACAAAGCACACCAAGATTCAAATAAGAATACTTAGGACTTTAGTATTTAGACAATATTTGCTTATCCTGGAGTTCACCTTTAATAAAAAATGGCTGCACATGAAATTGCCGTTGGCTGGGAAACATTTTGACGTTCACTGTTCAGTTTGGAAATATAATTACAGAGAAAAGAAACCATGTTAGTTTAAATGGGCTGAGTGGAATGTTGGTGTACAGGTAGATGAAGAGGGCACAATGGCTCCAAGCTATGAAGAGGACATTAAATTGTTGACTGAGTGTCTGTCAGAGAGTGTTCTCATAGTCCTAGCTCTGTTTCCTGACCGTCCTTGTGATTATGACTAGTAAGTCTTCAAATATGTCAACGGGGTTGTGCTGACTACTGTTTAACAAATGTTGACCTGTACAAGGTTTCTAGGAATCAAAGTCCTGTATATGTTAGAACATCTAGGGATCATGCTAAATATTTGTAGCTTGTCGGTGAACCATGACACCTAAGTACAGACAGCAGATTCTTAAAGGACCTCTTCACCCTCTTCAGCTTATTTCAGTGTTTGTTCATGGCCACTTAATGGTCTCTTGTGAGATCGCTCTTCTGGAATTCCTGGCTCTGTATCCCCTACCACCGCCATCATTCGAGGTCCCTCTGTCCTTGTTGGACCTTTAACTTTTTTATAAAGAAAAATGAACCAGGAACAGTAGGAACACCCCAAAGGTGGACTGAAACGGTCAAAACTCTAAAGTGGTTAGGAACAGACCCACCTATTAGGTGACTTCGCAACTGTAATTAAAGTTTCTTGTGGGTGGACACTTAAATTAGGGTAAGTTCTAGGCCTAACTGAATGCATGTCTTTGATCTTGAGTACATTTATGGTTGGGGGGCATTACAAACAAGCGGATGTGCCATTTTTGCACTGCAACCCAAACTGCTCCACATTAAGCCACAAAGGCAGAGGATGTGGGTCTACACATGCTGCGACTGTGATGCTCTGCATTGCGACACAGCAAATATTATTCCCCCAATCACATTTCAGCAGGTGGTACTGAATGGGGCCATGCTAACATAATACCTCAACACCTGTCAAACGCTCTCCGAACTATGGAAATACTGATATTAATGTCTGAATTCATTTTAGAAAGTTTGCTTGATTACTTACCAAAATATAATTTTTATTTTTAAATTACTAACCAGATAAAATATTAATACACAGTATAACACTAGTATCTGCGCAACTAATTTCTATTAGGTTCAACTATTTTGGGCATTTATGGTGGTTACCTCTGTCAGGTTGTTATTGCTTTCTCTGTCTCCAACAGGGAGATTTGCGCTTTCAGTCTTGGTGACCATTGTATGGACAGTGGGGAGGGGGGATATTCCAATGGTGACACTTTTCTCAGTGAAAACTAAGGCCCCTTTCACACGGGCACTCCAATCACGTCCGCCTGTCAGTTTTTCAGGCGGACCTGATTGGATGCTCCATTCAGCCCTATGGAGAGGCGGATGTCAGCAGTGACCTGTCCACTGACATCTGCCGATATCCGATCCCATCCTGTCTGTGAAATCCAGACGGATGGAAACCCTATTCTCCATCCGTCTGGAGAATTGGGTCGGATGAAAAGGGACAGGCGGATCCGTTTTTATCTGATCTCCATAGAGGACAGCAGGGCTTTGACAGGTCCATCTCCGCACAGTGAGCAGAGACAAATCTCTCATCCGCCTGCTCAGCGGGGATCAGTGGATCGATCCCTGCTGAGCAAAGCGGAGTCAGTACACAGACAAGCCCGTGTGAAAGGACTGTGAGAGGAGATATTCTCCTCTGGATACATATCCTCTTAATTCCTGTAGTGTCTCCTGGACAAGAAGTGAAGGGAAACCTCCCTACAGCGAAATATGGAGGGGTTTTGAAGTGGAACTAAACTCTCCCAATCAACATGAACTATATTTAATCCTTATGCTGCTAGCATTGGTAAATTGATAGGAAGGTAAATTATATTTACTTGTTTTAAACTTTTCTTTTTTAACCACTTCAATACCGGGCACTTAGGACACTTCCCGCCCAGACCAATTTTCAGCTTTCAGTGCTGTTGCGATTCGAATGAGAATTGCGCGGTCGTGCGACGCTGCACCCAAACAAACTTTTTGTAATTTTGTTCCCACAAATAGAGCTTTCTTTTGGTGGTATTTGATCACCCCTTCTGTTTTTATTTTTTGCGCTATAACAAAAAAAAGACCGAAAATTTTGAAAAAAAAAAACATTTTTCTTTGTTTCTGTCACAAAAATTTGTATAAAGTACATTTTCTCCTTCTTAAAAGCCAGAAAAAAAACAATATCGCGTTTTTTATTTTTGTCTTCCCCACTAGTTTATGGTGGTTTTCTTTCGAGATAAACACCCTTGTTTTAATGTTTTTCAAACAAACCCACGTCGCAGCGTGCTGGCGCGTTAAGAGTAAGCTTAGCGTTGTCGTGACTTTCGACTTTTAACCAGACCCGCCCTTCACAGGATTCACGGGCCATAACTTCACCAATTTTTTCTTTTCAAATTTTGTTCATTTATATTAAATGGAAGGATAGTTAAATGGTTACGATCGTCGTATTCCTAATTTATATCAAGTACAACTAACCCTCTCAAATCAAG
>BLSH010099990.1:573902-589787 GCA_018402905.1 Glandirana rugosa | reverse complement strand
AAAAACAAGTACCCGCTCCCCCCCTCCCAAAGGGTGCCAAATGTGGCACCGGAGGGAGGGAGGATGCAGATAAGCAGAGCTTCAGCTTTTGGGTGGAACTCCGTTTTAAAGAAAGCAAAAAAAAAAAAACAGATGTAGGCTCCAATACATCTCCATTCAATCCTACAATAAAAAATGTTATTGGCTGGACGTACACTCGTATTTACATATCTATAGAGCGACTGCAGGTTGTTGTGTAGGGACTTAATTGCTTACTGCGTTTGAAGGGTTGGATGTGGGTTATTCGCTAGTCCTTATTATGTAAAACCCACAGCATACACAGAAGCCTTTGTTTCATTTTTGGCATTGTGGTGTTTGCTTTTCTACACAGTTTTCCTCCTGTGAAATATTTGCCTGTCCTTGCTGCATTCTTTGTTATTGTTGGCATCTATTGTATTTGATAAATTACTATGAAGAGAGAAGGATACATCCATTTTCTTAGGTAACAAGGATATCCGAACGCTTTATGCAAATTACAGATAATCCACATATATATTTTAGTGTAGCATCGGAGCTTTCCAAATCTATAAATACAAATAATAGAACCAGTTCTTTACTCCTGAATATACATCATTTGATACACACATTTCAATCTATCTCCACTGGTCAAGGTCTGGCCCCTCTACTTTCTGAGCCTGACTTTTTGCCAGATAGTCTGCCCATCTTAGTATTAGGTCAGTTGTGAGGTTCAGGAGGCAAAGCCAGGTGCTTAGTCATGGGAAATGAACAAACTGAGCATAATACAGGCGGTCCCCTAGTTACAAACATCTGACTTATGAACGACTCCTACTTACAAACTGAGGGAGACAACAGGAAGTGAGAGGAAATCTCCCCCTAGGAAGGGAAATTCACTCCTGTAATAGTTATAATGGGGAAAAGGTGTCTCCATTGAGGCTTTATCACCAAGGTTTGTTTCCACAACTACCCAAAATTTTCAAAATCCAATTATCATTGGGACAGGAAGTGAGGTGAAATCTTCTGAACAGAAACATAGACAGCAAAACAAACCTTAAAGGGGTGTTACCCCTTCCCTAGGCTATCCAAAAAGCTTAAAAATAGATTTTTTGGGCTGAAGCTACACTTAAAAAATGTACCTGTTCCCACTTACAAACAAATTCAACTTAAGAACGAACCTACAGTCCCTATCTTGTTTGTAACCCGGGGACCGCCTGTACAGCATTATGAGTATTGGGGGTTCCAGGGATCGTAGGGCCCTTTAACAGAGAGTCCCATCTTGGTGGTTGCTCCCTGTCCATCTTCTTTGTTTACTTGGGGTAGTTTTAGGCATAACTAAGGTTAGTTTTGGATAGAGTGAAAAGGGATTAGAACACCTGTTAGGTTTTTATTGTTGTTTGTGTCCCCGTTAGGAAGATTCATCCTCTTTATTTGTCCTGTTTATTGTTATCATTGAATGTGAAAGTAAAAGAAAATCCCAAATTTTGGGCTGTCCCCAGAACAGTAACAGTAATGAAAGGGAAATCGTCCAATAGTGACACTTACTGTTTGGCTATGGGAGAGGAAATGAAGGGAAATCATCCCAATAGGACACAGATGGCAAAAAACCTGACGGGTTATGACCCTCCCTTACTGTATTTACATTTTTTTTTAAGCTATGCCTTTACTTCTACTTTAATATTGTTGGGAGAGGCCTGGGTTGGTTAGTCTACAGTTTGGAGCCCTACGAGGAGTTGAGGGCAAGATATTTACCTTCTTGCGTCATGTGAGTATGATGTGGGCTGGGGGTATACTCCCAGTGGACCTAAATGCTTTGGATCTGAGGCTCTGATTTAAGGAGAGAGACATTTACAGTACCTTCAGTTCAGGCTTTAGTGTTTCCCTTGAAGGAGACATAAGCTCTTTAAAATGGAGAAAAGGTAGTTACAATTATTAAAGTTGTCTTGTTGAATGGACCCAGCAGTTTCCTTTAGGTTGGAGTAAAAGTTAATGGTTTCAAGGCTAATCCAGTTTGGAAATCACCTTCTTTCCAATAAATATGTGAGTATGCTGATTATTATAGACTGAATTGAGAAGAGAGAGTTGGGCTATGGAAGAAATGAACGCTAGTTACTGTATGTCCACTGTAGTTTTGTGGAGTGTATGGTTATCCCATCCCCTGTCAGGTGACCTTATTCCTCAGACTTGGGCATGATTTTGGGAGTTCAGAGCACCGGCCTGGGGACTACCTGTATGTGAATGGCCTGTCATGGGAAGGTGTCCTTCTTTGGGACAGTGGCTGAACAAGAACCATCATGAAAGGATTATATTGTATTGTATTGTATATTGAAAGCACTAGGTTTAAAAATAATAAAAAATGACTTCATATGACATTAACACACTACTCTTTTATATGAGATTTTAGCGACTTGGTTTTGATCTTGGATTGGGGTGATTTAGACTGATTCCCATCAAGAACACTGTTTTCATTTGCTCTCGTCCAGGTTAGGCCACGTGTGTATACTGTGGTACGGCCTTTCACCAGAAAGTTCATATTCACTAAATATATTCCAACTATGGTCAATCAGCCTAAAAAAATCACATTGGTTAATGAAAATGACCCTCTCAGAATTCTGTAAGGTAAAAATACCAATTCTACAGGTGATCTATGTGTACATTGCCCCTGTCATTACATATGTAGGATCTCAACCCCAGCTCTTGCCTATGAGCTTCATCTGTACAGTTCTCTGATGCCCTTTCAACCTGCTAATTTCCATACTGTAGCTAAATTTATGTGAATAATTCAATGCCATTGCCAGGCAAATTAAAACTTTGGCACTGGCTCCAAATAAGGTCACAGTCAGTCAAATGAAGGAGTATTACACATTCAAAATCCGTGATACAAAATAAGCTCTTGTGATCACGCCTAAGATCATGTAACACTCTGAGTCATGTTGGAAAAGGTTCTATCTGTTAAGATGCTAGAGGGGTGGTAAATAAGCATTGACCATTTTCCAAGTAAAAGTGTGATAACTAGAAGATGTCTGTTACAGGGAGCTTCAAATATGGAGAACTCATTATTTAATATTTCGAAGGTCAAGTAAAAATGCCAATGTTCCCATATACTTGAGAAAAAGCATACCACAATGTAGAGATTAGCGGAAAAAATAAAAAAGACCTTCTTGTGCTCACACCCACCAAAAAACCCAAATGAGCCACCTCCCACAAATGATCCCCTGCTGAAATTAATAATAAACTGAATTTTAGCCCACAGAACAACATTATCACAGCATAAAAACATTTTACTAAAGGCAACCAGCCTGCACTTCACCTAACATTCCAACCATTGCTCGTAACTTCTCACCTACATAACACTGAGCTACTTGAATGTTGTCAGTTAACTGTTCATGGAATTATAGAGAGTTTTACACTGCCCGCATGTTTTCATTAGAAGAAGATATGTAAATATACTGTGTGGAAAAATCTCATGTGGTGTGTTGCCTATCCATTATCAATGGAACCCCAATGCGTATGAATCAAAACAAACCAAACAACCCCACTTGCCCCTCAGCACACTGCAACACATTTTATGCCTAATTTTAGGTGAAATATTTTCTAAAAAATCAGTACAAGGGATGGTAGTTGCATTTCATTAGAAGTGTCCCTTTGTGCTGGTTGTCTTAGTCAAAATATTCTGCCCCCCCATCAGTGTTGCCAACCGCCAGTAAATTTACTGACAGTTTGTAAAAATCAGTGATTTTTACAGCTGTCTATAAATATCAGGGTCTGATAATTTGTCATGCTGTGCTGACTTTTTAAGTGTAAACCGGGCAAACTACTTGATATGGGAATTGTTAGTGTTTCCATGTTGTGTTTAAATATCAATTGTCTTAGTTTTAATAGGAGTTCAGTTATTTTTCAGGTTGTCAGTAAAAAATGTGCTCCGCCAGTAAATTTTCCATGCCTTGCCAGTAAAAAACGCTGCGGGAGGTTGGCAACACTGCCCCCCATACCCCTGTACCCATAATCTACTGATGCTACAAAGGTTAATACAGCTGCTGGACCTGTCACAGGCACTTGTCACGAGTGCCAGCTATGCCCACTCTTTCCGCCTCCTTCCTTTATTCGTAGAAACTATACCATAGCTTCCATCAATTAAAAGCATTCCAGAGAGAGCTTTTCAATGATGGAAGCTATAGTACAGTTTTTATGAATGAAGGAGGGGGACAGGAATAGTTGGCAGTCCTAACAAGCACATTCAGTATGACAAATACAGCAGCTGTATTAACCCTTGCAGCACTGTAAAATTACCTTTTTTTGGATATGTGGGGGCAGAGGATAAAATATTTCAACTAGAAGGGCAGTCTCTATCACAAGGGATAAGTCTCATTAAATATATACAATAACTCACAAAAGTGATTAGACCCCTCACATTTTTGTAAATATTTAATTATATCTTTTTGTAACCATGAGATAATTTACATAATTCATTGGATACCATTGTATTTACCATATATTTACTGTGGTTTAGGGCATAAATCAATTCTTTCCACTGATATTTTTACCACCATTGTTTCAATCTTTATTGCTTATTGCACAATTTTTGCACTCTCACCTATTTATGAAGGAATTTTGATTCATTTGGAATATGTTGTCATTTTCCGTCACAATTTTTTTTTTGAATAGGGGTATTATTTTACAATAATTATTTTATTTATTATTTTTTGTATATACATGAATCTACATAATTTATTGGATGTATAGGAGTATTATAAACATTGGTGATATCACACAAGTCACATGGTTTTTTAGCATCTTCACACCTGCACCACTAGAGTGGATACACCCATTAGAGAAAGTATCCCTACCTAACATCCAAAGGGACACAATATTATTTAAATTATGAAGATATCGTAGCCCTCACCTTCAATATATATATAGGTTTCTCATAAGATCCAAAATAGTACCATTACCGATACATTTATGCCAAAAGGGAAAATAACCAATTATATCGAAACCATATAATAAATAAAGTCTTCACATCCTTTTTCAGAGCAGGGCCATACCCCCCAAAAATGACACTATATTAACGGCTGTGTGTTGAATTATTTTGAGGGGACAGCAAATTTACACTGTTATACAAGCCGTACATTCACTACTTTACATTGTAGCAAAGTGACATTTCTTCAGTGTTGTCACATGAAAAGATAGAATAAAATATTTACAAAAATGTGAGGGGTGTACTCACTTTTGTGAGATACTGAATATGTGTGTGTATATATATATATATATATATATATATATATTTATGGTCACTTGTGCTGGTTTAAAAAAACACCTAAACTTTGAATTGCCTTGTGCTTGGAAAATAATGAGGTTTATAGGACCCGGATATGACTGTAGATGTGTCTGCATGCGCAAGTGTAAATGGCCCCTCACTGTTTCACTTAAAGTGGTTGTCAACCTGTGACAACCAATTTAACCTACAGGTAAGCCTAGAATAAGGCTTACCAGTAGGTACCCTGCATATCTCCCAAACCTGCACGGTTCAGGAAATATACAGTGTTCTGCACGTGCCGACGTCATTTCGGCACATGACACTGTGCCGTGACTGGCGGCTCCCTCGCGCATGCGCAGGAGTGACGTCACGCGGCTCCGGCCAGTCACAGAGCCGGAGTCGTGGCCCCCGGAAGGAAGAGGGGCAGAAGATGGATGCAGCCAGCGGAGGGGACAGCGCTGGACTTGTTCGCAGGTAAGTGGCACATAATGGGTTATTATGCAATGCCTAGTAGCCCATTATGCTTCTAATTTACAGGTGTATATAGAGGAAGTAAACCCCATCTGGGTTTACTTCCTCTTTAATGTATGACATAGCTTCAGCTGCAGATCTACCCAGACTGGATGAGTTACATTTTAGATTTTTATATCTTCTAGAGTCCTAGTGCCAGCTGGAGTCCAGGATCAGGATAAAGCCGTGGCTATTGCTGGAGGATTGATGTGGGTGCATATGATCTTTGTTATGGGGATCATATCCATCCGGTGAGTGGGATGTGACACTGGTGTTCGGTGGAGGGATTGTCACTTGGTTCATCCAGAGGATTGACATCCAGGTATTGTACGGGAAGAGGTGGTCTGGTGTAGCCTTTACTCATGCATACCTCCATCCCTGTATCATATGCGAATACACAACAATTCAATGCCCCATGGGACTTTACATGAGGGATGCATAAGGTCAACAAACGAGAAAAATTGTAAAATAACCAATTTTATTGGCAATTGCAGACATCATAGCATAGCAATGCATGAGCATACATGTGATGGTCATAGACAACAGCCTGGTTCAAAAATTCTTACAGTCATATTCGTCAATAAGTATAATAAGGAGTGTAGTATGGTAGGTATACACGTGCATCTATATTCCCAATGCGTTTCGCGAGCACGGCTCGCTTCCTCAGGAGTAGATGTAATGTATCTGTGAACAAAGTACCAGTTAGATGTAACATAGTATGGTAGTGGTGGAGGATTCAGCAGGGGCCATCATGTGGCTACCCCATACTTGCATTTGTGAGTTGACTCCAGGGCACGATTCTCAAGGGGGCAGCGGGCTGGGCCTCCATCGGGAGCTGAAGGGGCGGAGAAGTTCCAGGTATTGTGAACTGTGGCACTGTTTGCACTGATTGAACTCTTTACGCTGAATGAATTGGTCCTTTATGGCATTCAGAGATCAATCAGCTCACATGTTTTTCTAATTACATATAAAATTGGGACTATATTTTATTGATATTTTTTCATATTTTTACTTTTTTTACTACTGAGGATGAGACTATGAACTTCACATACATGTTTTGAAATTTGGGACTTTTTACTTATCTATTTTCATTTATCACTGTTTATGGGAGAATGAATTTCACTTATGTGTTTTGAAATTTACACATTTCATGCACTTTATTTCAGATTGCACAATTTTTTGCACTTGCATGTTTTGCACTATTAGTGCGGAGCACGGTTTAATTACGCTAATCTTCACTTTGTATATGACATTTTGTGTCTGTCACATCCGTTGCCCCACTTTACCACATCATTAGCCATAGTGCGGCAAAGGAACCCCTTTAGTTCCATCCTATTACCCTAAATTGTCTGCCCCCGGCAGGGGGGAGAGGGAAGCCGTCACTGCCGGGAGAAGACAGTGAGCATTGCTAGTGGCTATAGCAGTCGCTAGCAATAATCGCAAGAGAATCCGGCAGGCTTGTTGTACCCAAGTCGATCAATCAATCGACTTGGTACATTCAGCCTGCCAAAAACGGTTCAAATCTCGGCCCGTTTCTGCTGAAGTATGAAGTAGGGCCGGCCTTAATGTTGATACATAAAAGTAGTTGTCCTTGTCATCCCTCCGGATGTGCATTTTCCACTTCATTTACCAATTTATTCATTTCATAATGCTGCCTAATGTAGTTGTTTTCCACCTTCATAATTCATGTACTCAAGGCAACTTGAAAAAAGGCAGAGACCCGAATATCCAATTGAGGGAAACACCCAACCATGTGATATTTTTCACCATTTTTTTCAGTTCAGCCTTTTACTCTGTAGTTTAGGAATACATAAATGACTGGGATCACTTCCAAGAATAATAATGCTCCTCTGTTTTCCATGGCCGGAATATCAGCTGCAGGTTTGAGGAAGTGACAAGCACTGGATTAATATCACTACTCTGTTTTGCTTTCAAACCACTCCATGACCATGAGCATATCTATGTTCCCACAATGGAAATCCAGATCTGATAAAGAGTGTGTAAATGCTACTTGTTTCTTCCCATTAGTTCGATATCGAGACTTAAACACATTGATAGTGGTATAATCTATAGCACACATGTATCATGCTTTCCTGGGAAAATGACGGCAGCACTTAAACCAAAAATTTGGCTGGGGGTGGGGGTAGTATTTTTCTGTTTATATGTGCTAGATACTTGACAGCAATGCCTGGTTTGTGCCAACTTTACAGCATACGGACAAAAAAATATGCAATTAAAAATGCATTATTTGTCCACTCACTGTTATTGAAATATCCCATTCGAAGGCTAGCCAGGGAAAAGATGGGAAGATATCAACTACAAGATCTGCCAATTCTTGAAATAATTGTGATTATCAGGAGGACACAACAACCTTTTGACGTGATGTTACAAAGGGGTTGCTTTACTAAAGGCAAATATACTGTGCACTTTGCAAAGTACAGTTGTTCCAGAGCTTAGTAAACGAGCAGAAGCTCTGCTGACATCCATCATCCAATCATGTGCAAGCAATAATTATTGTTCTTGCACGTGATTGGGTACTCTTTGCAAAGTGAAGCTTCACCTCATTTATGAAACTCTGGAGCAACTGCACTTTGCAAAGTGCACAGTCTATTTGTATTTAGTAAATCAACCCCATAGTCTCAGGCTTGGTTGTCAGTAGCAGTTAGAAAAAAAGACATAGGGCCTGTGGTCAATAGAAGGGAAAGTGTGTCCCATAACTGGTATTAATGTGAAGACACTGACACCATCAATAGGGCAAAAATTCACAGAACCAGTGCAGTGCAGTTGGCATTGAGAGTCTGCAGTTCATAATCATAAGGCTGTTAAATTAAAGTACTTGTAAAGGCAGAGGGACTACATATTAATGATAAAAGGCAGAGCATTTTTGACAAATTATACTGTTGCGGTACATGCCAGCTGTAAATGTCAGGAATTTATTCATATAGTTAGTATTAAAGCCACTTTACTGTCATATTCTCATTCAGTAAATTGTACATAATCATAAAACTAATAGGTGTCTTCTAAAATTATGTTAGGCTGTGCCTCCAGGTTGAATATACTCTATATAGCTTGTTAACTACATTGTCAAGTTATTATTCACGAGTCTTGGAATTACATGTATTACATAAAATGCCTTATAGGCGCCCAGCCTTCCTGTGCTATTCCTGTGCGGCTCACTTCCCCTCTATCTATAGTCACCTCTCTCGAACCACTGCCATTAAAGTGGTTGTAATGGCAGAACGTTTTTTACATTAAAGCAGTAGTAAACCACAAAAAAAGTCATACTGTGCTAGTATGCATCACATGCTAGCACATTATGAAAGGCTTACCTGAAAACGAAGCCCTCCAGAGGGGCGTTGACAGGGCTTCCATCTTCACCCGGTTTTCCTGCTGGGTTCGTGGGCAGCTGCTATTTGATTGGCTGAGCTGCGATGATGTCACTTCCACACATGCGCAAGGGAGTCACGGCCATGGCATGGCTGTCTTGATGGACGGCACGCTTTCCATTAAGAGCGCAGTGTACATGCGCTGGTGACATCACTGGCACTGCCAATATCTCCTAAACAGTGCACGTTTAGGAGATATTTACTGTACCTGCCTTTTTATAGGCTTACCTGTAGGTATACATTTTAAAAACGCCTTTACTACCACTTTAACCACTTCCCGCCCACGTCACGTCATATGACGTTGCAGACTTTGAGTGGAGATATCTGAATGGTGCCAGCAGCTACAGGCACCATTCAGATATTGTTTTTTTTCACTGGCAATTCCCTTCACTGTAAGAACGATCATAGCAGAGGTTTCAGCCGCTTGATCGTTCTTACAGGCAATAGGCGCCTCGGAGGACCGGGCACAACGTATGATGTCATGTCCGGCCGGACGTAAACAATGCCTGGGGGCTCGGCTGGAAAAGCCAAGATCCTTCTTTTTCTCTGATCTCGGTTTTTCCAGTCTAGAGGAGAGATGTGGGGCCTTATTGACCCCATATCTCTCCATAAAGAGTACCTGTCACGCACTATTCCTATTACAAGGGATGTTTACATTTCTTGTAATAGGAATAAAAGTGATCCATTTTTTTTTTTTAAAGAGACAGTGTAAAAATAAAAAAATAAGGTTCAAATAAACAATAATAAAAAAAAATTAAAGCGACCCCCCCCCATTACCGCGAGCTCGCACACAGAAACAAACGCATACGCAAGTTGTGCCTGCATATGCAAACGGCGTTCAAAGCACACATGTGAGGTATCACCGCAAACGTTAGAGCAAGAGCAATAGTTCTAGCACTAGACCTCCTCTGTAGCTCTAAACATGCAACCCGTAAAAAATTTTAAAGCGCCGCCTATAGGGATTTTTAAGTGGCGCCATTCCACGAGTGTGCGTAATTTCAAAGCGTGACATGTGAGGTATCTATTTACTCTGCGTAACATCCTCTTTCACATTATTTTTTAATACATGAAACTGTTCATAACCTCTATGAATCTGGGCAGATGAATCTAAAATACCAAACCTGACACACATGGGCTAATTTACTAAACGCAAATAGGATGTTTACTCTACGAGGGAATTTGCCCCAGAGCTTAGTGAATGTGGTGAGGTTACACGTTACCCAATCACGTGCAAGGGAAAAAAACACATTTTTTTCTTGCACATGATTGGATGATGGAAGTCATCAGAGCTTCACTTCATTCACTAAACTCTATAGTGAATTCCTGTGCAAAGTGCAAATTCCCTTGTCTTTAGTAAATCAATCCCACAAAATCCCTCTTACGTAGGTTATGGATACCTTTCCATTATAGTGGCTAGATTTATTTCTGTGACATCCCTCCAACATTGCTTGCAATCACAGGTACAGTCATTCTGTTAAATAATTAAACTGAAATTATTTGTGGTATGTAAGAAATCTGCCCTTGTGTGGTTGCTGGCTAGCAATCATTTATAGGAACGGTGTTGGTGTTTGAATCATTTGTGTAGATCGGAAGAGGTAAACTAGGGACCAGAATGTGAGAACTGTAACCCCTGACACACGGACATGATTGAAGTGTTGCACTACATTTCTTTCATGTTGGAATACAAATATATACAATATGGTCCTCTTCATTAATGGCTACCATGATAGAGTGATGCCACTCTGCAAACCCAAAATTTGGGGGACAGGGGTGTTGGATCCTGACGTCCCTTGCTGTGCACTGTGGTCTCCTTTACCGGTCTCTATGCCACTACAGGATACAATAGTGATGTAGGGGTGGGGGAATGAATGACAACAAATAGTGGTAATTATTAGCAGGGTATTGATATAACGCGCTGGAAGCTTCTTGTATACAGCAATATGCTTTACTTTTCAAATATCAGAACATGTCGTTACATTATGAGAAACAGGAACATATAACAAAGAAGTGCACTGAACATAAACGGTACATCCTGTCATCACAGAATACATGTCCTACGCTATAATACTACAGTGCCACCTGCAGCATAGACAAGTATAATGAATACAGTATATAGTCAGTTTATATGCAACTATGCTGTTGTTCTTTCCAACAGGAATCAGGCACCTGACCAGTGGTGGCTGGTGCTCAATATTTTGGGGGGGGGGAACAAACCTGCCCCACACCCGCACAACCGCCACCTCCCCATCCCCATGGGAGATTGATGGGAATGTCGGCGATCGGACGTGAAGGTGGGGATCAGTCCGGCCTCCTACGGCCTTACCTTAGGAGGCTGCTCCTCTCTCCAGACTCCTGGCCGAACAGGCGTTGCTTCTCCTCCTGGCCAAACAGGAAGTGGGTCCTGAGACCCGATCCTAAGACTCCCACCATTTTTTAAAGCCAAATAAAACTTCAGGCTCTAATCACGTGCTTCAAAAAAAAAAGAAACCCATTGAAATCCATGCGTCTAGTGGCCTGCATGTAGATTAGGGACTGGGCGCATGGATTGGGGGGGGGCGGCACCCCTGCGCCCCTAATGGAGCGGCAGCCACTGTTAACCTGAAACATTTAGAAGTATGCCAAATGCTATAGATAACTCTTAGGCTAGGTTCACACCTAAGCGGCTCTTCAAGCCGCATTTGTGCAAGCACAGCAGCCCATTTATATGAATGGGTTGCTGTGCCTGTGTTTCATATAGGAAAATGGTTCCTGCACCTTTTTAAAATGCACCCAGAGGGAAATTTCCCGCAACCAAAAACATGCTGTGGTTTCAGATGCATGGGGGCTACCCTGAATGGCAACCTGCAGGTCTGCAAAGAAGCAGTACAGTTTGGCTGGGGGTGGTTGCAGGTGCAGGAACAGGTGCGATTTACACGCTGTCCCGAACACACAACCACACAAGTGTGAACCTAGCCTTAGGACTGGTTCATACCATGAATGCAATCAGGGTGCCGTGCAATTTCAGCCCATTCATTTCGAAATGCATGCACTACTTTATTAAACACACAGGAATCGGATCACATGATACTACTGTACTATGTAATCCAGTGTAGGCAAACGCACTGTGTTCGTGGCTTGCGTTTGAGGTGTCATTAAGTTAACAATGACACCCGCAGCAGGTTGAAACTGCAGTGCAGAAAACGTGCATTGAACGCAGGTTTCCCGCACTGCGTTCTGATGTGAACTGGCCTTAATAAGGGTGGTTGATGATTGGAATAAACAGAGTTGTGAGACAGTCAACAGTAAAGCGAGCAAGCGGGTTGGCATCTCTCAGGGTGGGTAAAGGCTGTGCCCAGAAATCCTCCTGGCTGTCACTCATGGCTAGCGGCTGCTCTGAGTCCTCAGAGTGAGATGATGGGTAGGGGTCCAGACTGGTGGCTGAGGCCTCCAAGATGGCATCCAGATGGAGAATCTCATCCCGGGACTGACCCACGGCTTTGGTGCTGGATGTGCAGGTATTCATCTATTTGTTCCTCATCGAGCGCTCCGGAGAAATGGGAGGTCAGGGCGAGGAGACATGGGAATGCCCGTCAGGTAGTGATTCTACTAGTCGATGTGTCATTGCAGTGAGGAGCGGGATCAGCACACAGCCATTTTGGTTCGTTGCTCACGAGCGCCCCCCATACGACCCAGCTTTAAAGCTTTGCATGCACTTTTATTCCTACTTCATGTGAGTGGCTAATTTGCATTTTTACGATTGTTTCCTGTGTCTCCTTTACATTACTACAGATATTCCCTCTATCTGCTGAGGAACTGCACTAAGTCTGTGGAAGCCAGCTGCTATACCTTATTTAGTATTATGATCTATTCGGCTAGGACTTTGCCATTCTAAAGTCTACTGGCTTAGTACATATTGGACTAGCTGTAGGGGTTTGAGTATGGACCCCCCCAAGGATGATTGAACTATTAGTCCCCATTAGGGAGATTCACCCTCTCTATTTCTCCTGTTTACCATTATCATTGAAGGTGAAAGTAAAATAAAATCCCACATTTTGGGTTGTCCCCATAAAAGTAATTGAGGGAAAATCTTCTAATGGGCACACTAGTTCTGGTGACCTGGGGGTCCCCAAAGAATTCTCTTAATTTGCAGGGATTTCCTCTCACTTCCTGTTTGGCTATGGGACAGGAAGTGAAGGGAAATCTCCTCAATCAGACACAGATGGTGAAAAAAAATCTGACAGGTGTTGTAACCCTCTGTTACTGTAACCAAAATGAAAAAAAAACGTTTTTGCCTACAGTTCTACTTTAACCTCACTGGCGGTAATCCCGAGTGTGGCTCGGGTGGAATTTCAGTACCATTAGCGGTAACCCCGAGCCACACTCGGGATTGCATTGCTGGATCCAGGCAGCGCTACTCACCTTGTCCCCTGGATCCAGCGATGTCCCCCGCAGTGTCTGCGGGCTGTGTCCGCCGCCAGATGACTCCTGTGTGCCGGGCCCCGTTCCCTGCGAGCATCGCACGGGGACGGATACCGGCGGGAAATTCAAAAAGTGAAGCACACACAGCACATACAGTACACTGTAATCTTATAGATTACATTACTGTATGAAATCATTTCACATCCCCTTTGTCCCTAGTGGCTTGCCCAGAGCCCTGCATGCACTTTTATATTATTTATGCCATTCTTTCTGCCTGGAAACATGAGAATGTCCATAGCAACCAAAAAGTGTCCCTTTACGTCAAAAGTGTTTTTTGATCGGCTAGAAAACACCGATAGTAAATAAGAATCATTTGCAGAATTGAGTGATACTGATTTTTGGGGAAATTTATCATCAGACACTGAAAGTGACGACAGCGACAATTCTGCAACTGAGCAAATTTCAGTGTTTTTGGTTTGATTACATTATTGAATATATGTTATTACTATTATGTTATTATTTTTGATAATTATTTTTAGTTATTTATTATATTATAATTTATGATTTCATTTTTCAAACTTTATCATACCCGGGATGTCTACTAGACTGTTGTTTGGACAGATTTAAGTGAGTTATTCCTAAGAATTACAGGCCTACAATATAAAACGCCAAATTTTCATGCAAAATAATCGTACCGCTTTCAGCACCAAAAATCTGAAATAATCATACCGCCAGGGAGGTTAAAGTGGATGTAAACCCGATTCATGAAATTTGAGCTGGGCACATAGATCTGTAGAGTTTTCTTATATCTCTTCAAAGCCCTGTGCCTCATAGCTGTCTCTTCCTCCGTAGCTCAGTTGCCAGCCTGACAAGTTTACATCACATTATAAGAGCAGCCAGAGTTTTGTGTTGGGGAGGGAGCTATAAATAGATTAGCAGAGCTCTGGACAATACAACAAACAGATCTGAAAGTCTCTACCTATGAGGAGAGGGGTGTGTGCCTTTCCTCCAATCAGCTGTCTTGGCTGTGTGCCCAGGCTTCTATGTAGTTCTAAGCAGGAAGAGAAAAAATCCTAACACGATCTCTACTTTCTAAAGGATAAATATAGCTGATGACAGAAGATATGTACAGTATGTAAAATTTATATAGGGAGATGTGTTTCATCCCTGTGTCATCTCTCTGAGGCTGTTCACTTCACTGGGTACATGTGAGGGTTCACATCCACTTTAAGTGTTACATTTGCATGCATGCGCATAGCATAACAAAAATATATTTGAATCTTAGTCTACTTTAATATCTGTTGATCATATGTTGCCATGCAAGTCCTAACCTTTTTTGCAGCACCCATTTCCCCAACATGCTGCAGATGGTGCATGTGCCTGTCCTTAGACATCCATGTGTGGCAAGGGTAGGACTTGGCATACCTCCAAACTTTCTGAGATGGCAAAGAGATATCTTTAGCACAAGGTATGTAGGCAAGGAACACACCCCCTGCTATGCTTCCAGAGACAAGAAGAATGGATGCACCAAAATAATTGGTTAAACCCACATATAATTACCCACAATAACAAGAAACCTTAATCTAGGAGATGTAAAAGAGGTTCAGACACGTTTCACACTGAGGCAGATTTCAGGCGCTTTCAGTGCTACAAAAAGCGCCTGTAAAGCACCTGAAAACTGCCTCCCCAATGCTGCCCAAGTGTGAAAGCCCGAGTGCTTTCAATCTTGGGGCGGTGTGCTTGCGTGACGGGAAAAAAAATCCTGCAAGCAGCATTTTTGTATACAGCGCCCCCAACCCGCCTCCTGAAAAGTGCTTCCAAAGCGCCGCAACGCGGGCGCTATTAACCTTGTTAACCCCGTCTTGGGGGTTAAAAATCACCCCACTAGTGGCTGAAAAGCGCTGCTTAAACAGTGGTAAAGCGCCACTAAAACAAGCGACGATTTACCGCTGCATGTACATTCATTCATTCTGTGTGAATGGGAGCAAAAACTAAAAATTGGGGGTTCTGCCCCAATTGTTCCAATTATCGCGGGCGCAACGCCGCGAAACCTTCGTGAAAAGTCCTCCGCCCAACCCCCGCGACATATGTTTTTACGACGAACGTCCTAAAAAAAAGGGCAGTGCGTTCGTGTGGCGGGGTTCTAACTTTCGTGAGCCCGAAAGTGTGAACCCGTCGTAACCCCTCCGTCAAAAGTCCACGAAATGTCCGCGAAAAACATCGTGACTTTCGCGGACTTTAGACGGAGTCACACTTTGCACAGACTTGGAGAAAATGTAGAGGATCTAATTCCAAAGAACAATAACACCCATTAATATACACCCAAATTGGTTAATAAAA
>BLSH010099990.1:562845-573130 GCA_018402905.1 Glandirana rugosa | reverse complement strand
GGCACGCTCTGTGATCACCGATCCTGGTCCTTACCAAGTGATCAGCAGTCAGCCATTGAGGGAGAAAAAAGCCGGCTTCTGACAGAGGAACATTGGTCCCGAAGAGGGAGAGGCAATGCTGCTATGCAGTGCCCTCCAGTGCCACCTGCCACTGCCCACCAGTGCCACCTACTGGTGCATATCAGTGCCACCTATCAGTGCCCATCAGTGCTGCCAACCAGTGCCTATAAGTGCCACCCATCAGTGCTGCCTACCAGTGCCACCCAACAGTGCCACCTATCAGTTTTGTCTATCAGTGCCACCCATCAGTGCAAATCAGTGCCGCCCACCAGTGCTGCCTCATCAGTGCCCACCAGTGCCACCTATCAGTGCCACCTTATAAGTGCCCATCAGTGTAGCCTATCAGTGCCCATCAGTGCAGCCTCATCAGCGCACATCAATGTAGGAGAAAAATAACCTGCTTTTAAAATGTTATAACAAACTATGAAACTTTTTTTATTGTTTTCTAAATTTTAGCAAAAAATAAAAAACCCAACAGTGATTAAATACCACCAATAGAAAACGATTTGTGTGAAAAAAAATGATAAAAATGTCATATGGGTACAGTGTAGCAAAACCATGCAATTGTCATTCAAAGAGTGACAGCGCTGAAAGTTGAAAATTGGCCTGGGCAGGAAGTGTTAATCCATTTTTTTTGGAACGATCAGTGTGTTTAGTTATGGTCATATGCACTGCTCTATGCAGATTACAAGTCCCATAGGGAATTCAGGAGGCTGAGAGTAATACGAGGTGTTTTTTTTTTTTTAGTTAAAGTGATTGTAAAGTCTGTTTTTTTTTATAACAAACATGTTATACTTACCTGCCCTGTGTAGTGGAATTGCACAGGGAAGCCTGGATCATCCCCTTCTCGGGTCCCTCTTCGCTGCTCCTGGCCCCTCCCTCCTGTTGAGTGCTCCCACAGCAAGCAGCTTGCTATGGGGGCACCCGAGCCAAGCTGCAGCTCTGTGTGTCTGTTCAGACACTGAGCTTATGTTCGTCCCCACCTCCTCTCTCTCCCTATTGGCTAATGGACTTTGATTGACAGCCGTGGGAGCCAATGGCGCCGCTGCTGTGTCTCAGGTAATCAGGAGGGAGAGTCAGGGATGGCCGAGGGACTCGTGGACATAACTGGACAGAGAGGGGGCTCAGGTAAGTATTAGGGTGTGCTGGGGAGGCTGCTGCACACAGAAGGCTTTTTATCTTAATGCATAGAATGCAGGTTTACAGTTCTTCAGACTTTAGAAGGCCCAGACTGTGGTCTTTGGGAGTTAAAATTGTTCATCAGTGGCAGTAAACAATGCATCTTTGGCATTAGTAGAGGAATAGTGCGCCATTGTTGGTATCAGTGAGAGGAATAGTGCCCCACCGTTGGTATCAGTGGGAGGAATAGTGCACCATCGTTGGTATCAGTGAGAGGAATAGTGCATCATCGTTGGTATCAGTGGGAGAAGTAGTGCCCCATCATTGGTATCAGTGGGATAAATAGTGCCCAATCATTGGTATCAGTGGGAGGAATAGTGTACCATCGTTGGTATCAGTGAGAGGAATAGTGCACCATCGTTGGTGTCAGTGGAATGAATAGTGCCCAATCGTTGGTATCAGTGGGAGAAATTGTGCGCCATTGTTGGTATCTGTGGGAGAAATAGTGCATCATCGTTGGTATCAGTGGGAGGAATAGTGCCCCACCGTTGGTATCAGTGGGAGAAATAGTGCCCCATCCTTGGTATAAGTGTGAGGAATAGTGTGCCCCACTGTTGGTGTCAGTTGGAGGAATAGTGCCATTGTTGGTGTCAGTGGAATGAATAGTGCCCAATCATTGGTATCAGTGGGAGAAATAGTGCACCATTGTTGGTATCCGTGGGAGAAATAGTGCGTCATTGTTGGTATCAGTGGAAAGAATAGTGCCCCACCTTTGGTATCAGTGGGAAAAATAGTGCCCCATCGTTGGTATTAGTGGGAGGAATAGTGTGCCCCACCGTTGGTGTCAGTGGGAGGAATAGTACCCTATCGTTGGTATCAGTGGGAGGAATAGTGTGTTATTGTTGGTGTCAGTGGGATGAATAGTGCCCCATCATTGGTTTCAAAAAGAGGAATAGTGTCCCATCGTTGGTATCAGTGGGAGGAATAGTGCGCTATCTTTGGTATCAGTGGGAGGAATAATGCGCTATTTTTGGTATCAGTGGGAGGAATAGTGTTTCATCGTTGGTGTCAGTGGGATGAATAGTGTACCATCATTGATATTAGTGGTAAAAATAGTGCGCTATCATTGGTATCAATGGGAGGGATAGTGCACAATAGTTGGTATCAGTGGGAGAAATAGCTTGCTATCGTTGGTATCAGTGGGAGTAATAGTGCACAATCATTGGTATCAGTGGGAGGAATGGTGTACTATTGTTGGTATTAGTGGGAGGAATAGGGCCCCATCCTTGGTATCAGTGGAGAAATCGTGCCCTGTCATTGGTGTCAGTGGTAGGAATAGTGCCCCATAGTTGGTATCAGTGGGAGGAATAGTGCCCCATTGTTGGTATCAGTGGATAAATCGTACCCTGTCATTGGTGTCAGTGGTAGGAATAGTGCCCCATCTTTGGTATCAGTGGGAGGAACAGTGCTACATTGTTGGTATCAGTGGGAGGAATAGTGCCCCATCGTTGGTGTCAGTGGTAAGAATAGTGCCCCATAGTTGGTATCAGTGGGAGGAATAGTGCCCCATTGTTGGTATCAGTGGAGAAATCGTGCCCTGTCATTGGTTTCAGTGGTAGGAATAGTGCCCCATCGTTGATATCAGTGGGAGGAACAGTGCTCCATCGTTGGTATCAGTGGGAGGAATAGTGCACAATTTTTGGTATCAGTGGCAGAAATAGTGCCCCATTGTTGGTGTCAATGAGAGGAATAGTGCCCCATCATTGATATCAGTGGGAGAAATAGTGCACTATTGTTGGTATCAGTGGGAGGAATAGTGCCTCATCGTTGATATCGGTGGGAGAAATAGTGCACTATTGTTGGTATTAGTGGGGGGAATAGGGCCCCATCCTTGGTATCAGTGGAGAAATCGTGCCCTGTCATTGGTGTCAGTGGTAGGAATAGTGCCCCATAGTTGGTATCAGTGGGAGGAATAGTGCCCCATTGTTGGTATCAGTGGATAAATCGTACCCTGTCATTGGTGTCAGTGGTAGGAATAGTGCCCCATCTTTGGTATCAGTGGGAGGAACAGTGCTACATTGTTGGTATCAGTGGGAGGAATAGTGCCCCATCGTTGGTATCAGTGGGAGGAATAGTGCACAATTGTTGGTATCAGTGCAGAAATAGTGCCCCATCGTTGGTATCAGTGGAGAAATCGTGCCCTGTCATTGGTGTCAGTGGTAAGAATAGTGCCCCATAGTTGGTATCAGTGGGAGGAATAGTGCCCCATTGTTGGTATCAGTGGAGAAATCGTGCCCTGTCATTGGTTTCAGTGGTAGGAATAGTGCCCCATCGTTGATATCAGTGGGAGGAACAGTGCTCCATCGTTGGTATCAGTGGGAGGAATAGTGCACAATTTTTGGTATCAGTGGCAGAAATAGTGCCCCATTGTTGGTGTCAATGAGAGGAATAGTGCCCCATCATTGATATCAGTGGGAGAAATAGTGCACTATTGTTGGTATCAGTGGGAGGAATAGTGCCTCATCGTTGATATCGGTGGGAGAAATAGTGCACTATTGTTGGTATTAGTGGGGGGAATAGGGCCCCATCCTTGGTATCAGTGGAGAAATCGTGCCCTGTCATTGGTGTCAGTGGTAGGAATAGTGCCCCATAGTTGGTATCAGTGGGAGGAATAGTGCCCCATTGTTGGTATCAGTGGATAAATCGTACCCTGTCATTGGTGTCAGTGGTAGGAATAGTGCCCCATCTTTGGTATCAGTGGGAGGAACAGTGCTACATTGTTGGTATCAGTGGGAGGAATAGTGCCCCATCGTTGGTATCAGTGGGAGGAATAGTGCACAATTGTTGGTATCAGTGCAGAAATAGTGCCCCATCGTTGGTATCAGTGGAGAAATCGTGCCCTGTCATTGGTGTCAGTGGTAAGAATAGTGCCCCATAGTTGGTATCAGTGGGAGGAATAGTGCCCCATTGTTGGTATCAGTGGAGAAATCGTGCCCTGTCATTGGTTTCAGTGGTAGGAATAGTGCCCCATCGTTGGTATCAGTGGGAGGAACAGTGCCCCATAGTTGGTATCAGTGGGAGGAATAGTGCCCGATTGTTGGTATCAGTGGAGAAATCGTGCCCTGTCATTGATATCAGTGGGAGAAATAGTGCACTATTGTTGGTATCAGTGGGAGGAATAGTGCCTCATCGTTGATATCAGTGGGAGAAATAGTGTGCTATTGTTGGTATCAGTGGGAGGAATAGTGCCTCATCGTTGGTGTCAGTGGGAGAGATAGTGTCCCCTTGTTGGTGTCAATGGGAGGAATAGTGTCTTCCATCAGAGGGAGGAAAAGTGCCCCAGGGGTTGGATAAAGGCAAGCAAAGGGACGCAGTTTAGAGACCACTGATTTAGAGTGAAAGTGAAAGAAAATCCCACATTTTGGACTATCATTATTTCTCATGTGCTGTTATTCACTGGTATTCTCTGCATGACAAAGCAAAAATGTTTATTCCGCATCAGACTGGAAAGCTCCCATGAAGTCTGACCTTTCTCCTGTCTGGGCTCAGGGATGATTACCGACTCTCTGGGTTACTGTAGGAAGTTAAGACTCTTAAGAATGTATTTTTCTTTATGGAGTCCTGATGACACCTTTGTCTGTTATCTACACTGAGCACAGGCAGGAAATAGGTTTGATCTTATAACCTGACCCCTCAGCCTGACGCATTCTCTCCCTGCGATGTAAGTAGGCAAAACTCACATAATCCCTGATAGGCAAGGCTTCAGACTTACAACAGTTCACAAACAGAAAATTACATGTACACATTGGTGACAGGTATTCTTTATAGAAAAACTCCAGGAACACATCTAAATACACATTTGACATACATATGTGAGAACCTTTTATATATAGGTCTCTTTATTGTCAACCATTCTTAATGGGATTATACTGTATGTACCTACATGCAGCGCCAGCCCTACCATGGGGCCCAGCGGGTCCATTGGACCCAGGCAGCACTTTGAGAGGGGCAGCAAATTGAACCACAGCCGCCTCTTCTTGTCTTCTATTTAGCCAGCAAACTGACAACCAAAATGTTTTTTTCCAGCAGTTTTGTGTGTCACGACGACAACTACACCCTGGGCTGCTCCACCTGCCCCTATACTACTCTAGCCTGCCCCAGCCTGTCTATATACTACCCCAGCCTGCCCCTATACTACCCTAGCCTGTCCATATACTACCCTAGCCTGCCCATTTACTACCCTAGCCTGCCCATTTACTACCGTAGCCTGCCCCTATACTTCCCTAGCCTGCCCCTATACTGCCCTAGCCTGTGCCTATACTGCCCTAGCCTGCCCTCATACTGCCCTAGCTCACCCCTTGGAATTGAACATAATGGTATGTAATATAATTTTACATTTAGACAAGGTGCTGCTGCAAGTAAATCTGACTTCCTGATAAATTTAATTTTAGTTTTAATTATCATGATATAAAATAATGCATGTGGGGGTCTTTTGGTGGGCATGATTTTTTTTGGAGGGTTGGGGGGCAGCATTTCATTCTTGGACCCAGGCAGCACAATGTCTTGGGGCAGCCCTGCCTACATGGTTTTAACATGACTTTGTAAAATAAATGCTCATTAAGGGGACATGGCTGGTGTCTTCTTTGTCTTATTTTAGGTTACTTTTTGATATATTATTTAATGGTTATTTTAATCACTAGCCCCCTGGAAGATTTACCCCTCTTCATGATCAGGCCACTTTTTGCTATAGGGTACTGCGTTGCTTTAACCGACAAGTGCGTGGGCGTGTGACACTATAACCAAATAAAATGAATGTCCCCTTTTCTTCACAAATAGAGCTTTCTTTTGGTGGTATGTGATCACCTCTGCGTTTTCTTTCTTTTTTTTTTATTGAAAAAACAAAATATTTTTTACTTTCTTCTATAAAACATATCCAATAAAAATTTTAAAAAATCAAATTTATTAATCAATTTAGGCCAATATGTATGCTGCTACATATTTTTGGTAAAAAAAATCCCAATAAGCGTATATTGATTGGTTTGCGCAAAAGTTATAGTGTCTACAAACTATATGATATTTTTATTTATTTATTTGTCTTTTTGTCGCTGCTAGTAATGGCGGAAATCACCGACTTATAGCGTGACTGCGATATTGCAGCGGACAATCGGACACTAACTGACACTTCTGACACTTTTTGGGGACCAGTAACACTAATGCAGTGATCAGTGCTAAAAATATGCACTGTCAGTGTATTAATGATGCTGGCTAGGAAGGGGTTAACATCAGGGGCGATCAAAGGGTTAAAGTGGTTGTAAAGGCAGAAGTTTTTTTTTATCTTAATGCATTCCATTCTAATGCATTAAGATAAAAAAACCTTCTGTGTGCAGCAGCCCCCCTAATACTTACCTGAGTCCCATTTAGATCCAGCGATGTTGCACAAGAGACTCGCCTGTCAGGGGCAGCAGCGAAGCGCCATTGGCTTCCGCGTCTGCCAATCAAAGTAAGTGAGCCAATGAGGAGAGAGAGGGGGTGGGTCTGAGCCACGGCTCCATGTCTGAATGGACACAGAGAGCTACGGCTCGGCTCGGGTGCCCCCATAGCAAGCTGCTTGCTGTAGGGGCACTCAACAGGAAGGAGGGGATGGGAGCACCGAAGAGGGACCAGAGAAGAGGAGGATCGGGGCTGCTTTGTGCAAAAACTACTACACAGAGCAGATAAGTATAACATGTTTGTTATTTTTAACTAAAAAAAAAAAACAAGACTTTACAATCACTTTAACTGTGTGCCTAGCTAGTGATTTTGTGTACTGTGTAGGGTGTGCTTTAACTAGGGGAAGACATGGATCCTAGTCACAATAATCCATGCCTTTGTACTGGCAGAATGGCGATCTGCCTTGTTTACATAGGCAGACCGCCATTCTTCCTCTGTGTCACGTACCTGATGGTAGAGTCTGACTTATGCAGTAGGCAACCTCTCTTACGGCCCTGGTTCCAGAACCCCTGGTAGAGCAGACAGGGAGCGCTGGAGCACAGGGGAGCATGAGGTCTGGATTGGACACAGGTGATGGTAAGATGTCGTCCAGAAGTCCGTGCTAGACTGAAGAGTAGTGATGCAGGCCGGGTCAATAACATGCAGGCAAAGCAGTATAGGAGGAGCAGGCAATTGGGTGGTCGGGTGCAGGCAGGGTCGTTAACAGGCAGGCAGGTTGAGGTACACAGGGATCAGATAGAAGAGTGGTCGTAGGCAAGCCGGGGGTTGGCGCAGGCAGAGTTCAAGCAGATGCAGGTTCAGGCTGGGTCACAGGTAACAGAAAGCTCAGAACGGGTCGCTCAGGAACACGGTAACGCTATAGAACAGACAGCACCGCTTGCAAGGTGCTGACAGCTTAAATGGCTGCCTGTAGACCGTGCCGGCACACACGCGCTCATGCGCACGCACCCGCGCACAGGTGCGCACGCACCGGTGCGCACTAGTGCGCACAGGAGCGTGCAAACACTACGTGCGCCCACGCATGGCTCTCCTGATCTGGATTTCGGAGGCGGAAGTGGTCTCCTGACACTCTGTACCAAAGGATCAGTGGCTGCCAGTGGACATAGAGTTCACAGTACGTGCTGATCAGCTCCCTCTGTGTATAATCACAGTGGAAGCAGACCGCCGGCATGCGTGCCCCCTTACTGAAAGTGTCTACTAGGTATGTGATCCAGCACAGCAGTGCCACTTTGCCGCCATTTATGTAAGTTATACGGTTGGCAAGTGGTTAATATTTCTGAATAAAAACCATAGTAGTCTATTAGGAGTAGCTTCTGCTTGTGGCGTTCTGTTTCATTTTTTACCTTTACCCTGTTTGCCTAGGGTTACACTTTCACTGGAATCTGTAATATTCTTAAATATGTGAAAGTGAAATGTGTAATGTAATTGTAATGTTACGAATATAATATTTTTAAAAAATTTTTTTTTAATTTACTGTGTGTTATATATGAGCATACAGTAAATGAGGTGGCTGAAGCCTGCATAATTTACCAAATTACTTACCTAATCATTTCTTTCAGTTTATATCTAGTCAGGTGGACTCTAGCAAATTGTATATGCAACACAGCACTGTATGTTGCATACAAAGGTTTTTAATACCATTCAGATATTTATACAGTAGTTGGGTTGAGGGAGTTTAGGATGAGCACATACATTTAAATATTTGCTTATAAATTGATCTAACTGATAACATCTAATGAAGAATCTAACTGGTGTGGAGCTAGCTTTAGGCTGGCCATACACTATACTATCTGATTGTACAATCTCCTTTAGATTTTACAGGGCTTTTTTTTTAAGCAGGAACGTGAAGGAACGCAGTTTCAGAACTTCCAGGGCTGAATGTAATGGCAAGGGGTGCACTGAAGGGTCTATTGATGCTGGCAGGGGGCTACTGGGGGATCTTTTGTGGCTGTTGGGGATCTATATTTGTATGAGGGTTTATTGTTGCTGGGGAGGTCTGTTGTTGCTGGGGGGTCTTATGTTGCCTGGGGGTCAGTTGTTACCAGGATGGATCTACTGTTGAGGTAGAGGTAAATTTTTGGTGGCTGTTGGGAGATCTGTTGTTGCTGCTGGAAGTCTGTTGTTGCTAGGGTGGTATTTTCTTGTGATGGGGTCCATTGTTGCAGGGGGCTCAGTTGTGTAGGGGATTTATTGTTGTTGAGGGGTCTATTGTTGCTTGCTGATGTGAATCTATTTTATTGCTTTTCTTGTTATCATTAACAAAGGAGTGACTCAAAGGGGGGAGTTCCTGCACTTACTATCTGCGAAACAACTATGTAATGCATAGTGTATGGCCAGCGTTAGAATAATTGCCCAATAAGGTGGTTGATTGAGTTGACATACAGATTGGTATACATGTTATAAATTTGTTTGTGGCATATCTTAAAATCGATACTGTATTTGCAAAAATGTATGTATTTTTTGAAAAATGTAAGCTTAACAGTAAACAGTAAAAACCTACAATATACATACAAGTCTAAAGTCTAAATATTCTGGACATAATACATGTATTGAAATAGTTTTGAAGCACTTCATAGACTGGTAAGGCAAGTTGTGCAATTATAGAAAAATTACTGTAATTTAACCACTTAAATAAGTAGACTCTGAACTCATCATCTATAATGTTGTAATGCTGCCATCATTTTCTCATGAGCAATACAAGAAAGCTATGCAGAACTTAAGTAAGTACGTTGCCTGCACTTACTGTTTAAAAAATATATACAGTATATCCACTATATTTTTAAGAATTGAAGTCCATTTCTGTGCCCCCATTGTAGAAGTCATTACCAGGAAATAATTGAAGGTTGGAGTTGGAACAGGTTGAGGGTTAGAGGATATAGGTAAGAGAAGGGAGCAGGGTGAGGGGTAAAGGACACTTTGGCTGGGCCCCTTAGCCACCACAAACCAAACCTTTATAATTATATAGAGGACATTATATCACTTCCTCCTCTCCCAAAGAATTGAATATCCTTGTGTAGTTCTGTGACTTTGGGTCTATGGAATAATCCTGCATCTTCTGAAGAGTTTTGATATCTGTAGTCTCCACAAATGGGACATGTATTTGCCTGCAGGAAAATGGCATCTGCAGGACATCCTAGTCATAAATGAGCCTACCTCCCTATATGTAAAAAATTGTCTTTAACCCCTTCCTTACCCGGCACTTAAACCCCCCTCCTGCCCAGACCAATTTTTGGCTTTCAGCACTGTCGCATTTTGAATGACAATTGCGCGGTCGTGCGACGTAGACCCGTCCTCCCCCCAAATTCACGGCCCATTCCTTCCCCAATTTCTGTTAAAAAATGTATATCCCTCCATCCGAGTAAATACTGATCCTACAGGACGTCTACGGTAAAAGGACGTCCGTTTATGTACAGGGTAAACACCTCTGATGTCTATAGTTTTGAGAAGTCTTCTACGTCCTAATAAGGTATCTGGGTTTCAGTGTCTTGATGTGTTCCTATAAGTTAAGAAACCCTCTCCTCCTTCACTATATTACAGGAGATATATTAATATTTCCAAACCAAACACCACCGATTCCCCGGGTCGGTTTCACAGGAAATGGGGAGTGGGACGAGGG
>BLSH010099990.1:522857-540747 GCA_018402905.1 Glandirana rugosa | reverse complement strand
CTGCTATCTGTCCTCAGAGCAACAGCACAGACAGCAGTAGTAAAGTAATCTATCTCAGGATGCAGGATCAGGTCTTAAAATGGCTAAAATCTGTCCCTCACGCCGTCAGCTACCTTTCCCTATACTAACCCAAGGAGCATGTGACTGCAGCACTGTGACTCCAGCTTATAAAGAGGCTGGGTCACATGATGCACCGGCCAATCACAGCCATGCCATTAGTAGGCATGGCTGTGATGGCTTCTAAGGGCAAACCAGTGAAACGCTTGTTGATTGGCTGCCCTGCAGCTTCTCAACACGTGGAGTAAAATAGCAGAACCCCGGACCGAACCCGAACGATTTTTGAAATGTCCGGGTCCGGGTCCGTGCCACGGACACCCAAAAGTTCGGTACGGACCCGAACGTTACAGTCCGGGTTCGCTCAACACTACTCCTGAGTCCCAGGCCAGAGCAAAACTCTGCTCTCCTCCTGATTATTTAAACCACCTGATGGTGGACTCCAGTGGACCACAAAATCTGGTCCGGTGCCAACCTTGCCAAGGGGGCTGGTAAAACTCGGACCAGATTCTTCCTTAGTCCACTGCAAATGAACACATGCGAGGCGGCACATATCGTTCATTGATCACCTCGCCTCGTATATGTTACAATATACATATTTAATAAAAAAATGACAATATCCACTAAAATTAAAGACTGTCAATATCAGCGCCCTGGATATAGTTAACAAATGAACATATCAAATGAATATAACCATAAATAAACCACTTGATATAAGCTGCTGCTTTAAAATAAATGATACATAGTCCACAGCACCTGATAGCACACTTCCCAAAACGATGCAAGCAGCGCTAAAAAATGATTAAAATTAATAAAACATAAAATATAAAGTCCAATGATAATTTGTAAATAGTGAGTTGGGGTCCAAATCCTGTTTCCGTCACCACACCACGTGAGAACACTAGGGGAGGTCAGACCCCCCCTAAGTGGATAAACTCACCAAAGGTAAGAGCAAAACACATCCATAAGATCACTAGCGTGTCCACATAGAATATTTCCACCTCTATCAAGCGCTCCTTCTGCCACAGGAAAATGAATGGTCACACATCCGATATTTCAGGCAATCACCTTAAATAAACGTGCTAACATAGTGCATGATCCGACTGATATTTATTAAGAGACAAGATGCATAAAAGATCCCCCCTTTCAGATGTATACTTACAAAATAGCAACAAGAAATAGGCGTATGTTAAAATCACCAGCATATGAATAGCCCCGTCTCACCGCTCGTACAATCTCTGGCGGCGTTCCAGGGTACAGAGCGATCCTTAGCTGGCGCAGACTGACAGCCATGTGGTCACGCACTGACGTGTTTCGTCATCACTTCGTCTGAGGGCGTGACCACACAGGCACGGCGTCCCTGCTTTATCGGCGGAGGATGGCAAATTAACCCCCTCCGCCTGTCTCAGTAACCTGCCGTATGGATCGCCCAAAACAGTGCCTGGATCAGGATATGGACGTGTTTTGCTGTTACCTTTGGTGAGTTTATCCACTTAGGGGGGGTCTGACCTCCCCTAGTGTTCTCACGTGGTGTGGTGACGGAAACAGGATTTGGACCCCAGCTCACTATTTACAAATTATCATTGGACTTTATAGTTTATGTTTTATTAATTTTAATCATTTTTAGCGCTGCTTGCATCATTTTGGGAAGTGTGCTATCAGGTGCTGTGGACTAAATATATATATTTATATACACAGTATATAGTTACATTGATCCAAGGTCGGCCAATGTAATTATATAACAATATTCATACCTGTAATTCATTTTTAAAGACTCAGATACTCACCCAACTTTTACATCAGCCTGTGTTCACTGTTATTTTTTTCTTATATTAGCTTGCTTGGGCAGTAATTATCTTGTCAGCTGTATTTCTAATTGTCATGCAATATTTGCATACAGCACTTTGTGTTCTAGAAACAGTACATTGTAAAGAATAGAATGTTGTGCATGTCTATTATTGTCAATGTTCTACAGGATAACAGACAAAAGATCAGCTGGATCGTCGAGCCCCCTTCAGTCTAGGAACTAGGCCTTCACACACCCATGTCTTGTGAAGAATTGGGCTGACAAGGTGGACAGAACATAATGTACTATTATATGTATTTGATTATTCCTCCATCTGTCATGGCCAGGCCCCAATCCCTCTGTATCCATTGTTCCTCATATGTAATATCCATCTGTATTGCTCATTTAGTGGTTGTAGTGTTGGTTACTAGAGGATGCAATGTGTTATTATCTGTAACTGCCTAAAAATACAGAAATTCATAGTAACCAGTTATGTGTCTTCATTGTCGGCACTGTTTCAATCAAATGTAATAGTGCATTATATAATACATTTCTTTATTCTTTTTAAGGTTGATATTAAAAACACAGCAGACAGGAGGAGAAAAAGAAATGGCTATATATCTGAAAGGACCCCATCGGAACCACCAACCCTTGTAAGACGAATGCTGTACATTGATGTAGTAGATTTATAATCTGGTCTGTAATTACATATCATGTTGACCTAGGCATACCTGAATGATGAGCCCCTTTGTACAAGCGTTGCCAATGGTGTTCTGTAATTATTTTCAGCAAAAGCTTCTGCTAGTATGTGCTGATGATGGCAGAAGGCAATCCGCTTTATATGCAGAGTTTTTTTTTTCACTTTACAAATTACCAAACAAGCCAAAGTAAAGGCAGGTTTATACTTCCTGAGCAATAATGCATATTCTGGCTGCACCTATGCCTCCTTCCTTTATAGATCTCATTTATTAGTCAGAAAAGTTCTGAACTGTACAGAAAATAGAAACAAAATAAAGAAAATTTGATATCAATTTGTAAGGCTTGGGAGCCTGCCCCTAACCCTGTAGTGACCCTAGGGTGCCATCATAGTAAATACAGCATGCAATACAAATTTTCATAAAGACCAACTCCAGGAACATTGAAAATTCTCCCTTGTGTAGGAAGGCAGAGAAAAGAAGAATTGCTTACCCAATCCTCTGCTCCTCCATGTTGCTAGGACAATCCCGGCAGTATCTTCTCCCCTATGTTCTGGTGGTGTAAGGTCCTGATGTCCTCAAGACCATAGTCTTGATAGTCCTTCATAGCCCTGCATTGGATGTGAGGACACCAAAGGTACAGTCCACTGCCAAAGCATGGGGGTGCGCCACCTGCCAGTGGAGGGTTGGGTAATTAAAAGTGCTTTTACTCTACCCAAGACTGAACGAACTGTTAAAACTTGGAGTGTGGGCACAGCCCCACTGCAAGGAAGAATTTTCAGAATTCCTGGTGTTGGATGTTAAGGGTGCATTCACACTGCCGGCTCCCACAACTAATCGTGGCCACTCTTATGTAATCTTTCATGCAGCGATCACATGTGAATGATTGGCCCTGAATGCAGGCAGTATTCCTCCAGAGCCGATCAATGGTTAGGGTGATGCTTTTAATGAGGCTGTCTCCCACAGCTATTCACCAGGAATCCCCACTGCTGGACCAATTTGCAGGTCTGTAAACAACCTAAGGGGGGCCCAGCTTATTTCCATATGGCCATCATGCACAGCTGGGCTTCTCCTGTACAAGCAGGGTTGCAGGGTGTCAGAAAGGGTTCAGCCCAAACCACATATGTGCATGGATGTATAGAAAGGAGGATCCCGCGCTATAGTGGATCAGAGTATTGCTCTGGGGGTAAGCTGCCCTCCTACTTTCCCGAAGGAAAAAAGTGTATATAAACAATGTATCAGGAGATGGTGCTAACCCTCTTGGTGCTGATCCTATTTCAGACCACACCTTATTGCACACAACCCCTATATATTAAAAGCAAAAATATCTGTGCATAAAATATTACAAGTGATACTGTGCGTAATTCAAATGCTACTGTGCTGATAGTAATCAATATCAATTCTCCAACAATATATCAAATATGTGCAAAATGGCAATATAAGTGGCACCGTCTGTTGGTCTGTTGAGTTTTAAAAATTCATGATAAAATCATGATAAAATCATGGTATATAATGTCCTTAATAAGCAAAACCAAAAAAACAAAAATAGTCTTTTTAAAAGAATCCAGATGAAATAAAAGTGTTCAGTGACTTTGGTGGCAAGGCTTCATACATATAAAGTGATCCAGTGCTTCAAAACAGTGCTCCCCTCTTGCGTCCCCATTCACCGGAGCTAGGTACCCCTGCAGGGGTAACTCGCCTATGCTGAATCTTTATCCCGGTCAGCTCGGGTGGTGATCCTTAGTGACAGACTTTTTGCAGTAGTTCCCTTCTCAGCGGCTCTCCTCTGGACCGATGCAACGTTCCTCAGTTGTGTAAAAGCCCCTCAGGTTATTGGAGTCACCAAATGCTGCTATCTGATGGCTCACACAGGGACACCCATCATGCAGCCATATGTGCATGGATGTAGGTCCTAGAATTCCCCTCCCCATCCTCCGCGTCACTTCACCTTTAACCCCTTCCTACCTGCAGTACTCACAGGCCTATGTTTGACATTTGGTTCAGACAGAAGCTTCCGAATTCCAGCTGACACCTTGGGGCCCATGAGACACGAGGCCAAGGCCACCTGATGCATGCTGCATGAGGAGGTTCTCTCTCACTGTCAGGCAGGGGACTTCTTGTCCTCCATCATCACCCACATCAGCGCCAACCTGGTTTGCACCAGTAAAAGAAGCAAAACTCTCTTTCCACTTCCCAGGTAATGACTGGACTTATCATTTTACTCTATTAGATCATCACAACTCTTGGTTGCAATTAAAATTCTTTAGTTGCATTCAATAGCAAAACAGTACAGAACACATAATGGTTTCAGAAGTTTCAAAATCATGGCCTCATGGGATCAGCATCCACTAGTTGTGTTTGCATACAGGAACATTGTACTACTAGGATCCACATTGTCCCTCTTTCTCTATACTCCTTTAAGGTATATTCAGCAATATGTCAACAACCCATTACCCAAAGGAGAGAGCAAAGGGAAAAACCTCAGCGCACCACCTTTTCTTGCAGATCACCATTTGCAGCCTTAAAGCTCCAGCTCCCTTCCACCTTATATAGTGACATCCAAATAAATACTCCTTTGGTAAGAGGAGCACCCTTAAAAGGGGACCTCTATCTGAATACATACATCTATGCATTGTCTTCCACATTGGAGTGCATAAGGCCAACACCTAGTGTTGACAGAAGACATAAACAACAAGAAGGTGCAATAGTTAGATATTGGTATTTCTCGATAGATGGAATATAAGGCATATAAATTCCACAGTATTAGGGAAAATATCATACAAGAACTAAGAAAAATGGTCAGGAAGGAAAGAATAGTAAAGGGATATGAATATATAAAGTATACTGTGTTTATTTCTATTTTTTTTACTTTTCAGCACCTTTATACTGTGCCTAGAAACACTCCATCTTCAGGATCGCCTTCTCATGGTGTAGTTTATGGAGTCGTGCAAAGGTCTGAAAACAATCATCAGAATGAGGTGGTTGTGTATGAATGGTCATCCCATCAGCTGAAAGAAGAGATGAACTACATTAAAGATGTAAGTTAACACTTTTGTCAGCACTTTGTGCTTAACACCAAGTTTTACAAAGGCTTGGTCAGTACTATACGCTATAAGCTTACAGTGTTCAGATACATTTGCCACCCTGCATTTCACATATTATTGGTGTAGCCATGTGCTCCCTCAAGAGTGGCTGATAGTTGTGGTCCACCTGCCCACTGCCCTCAATTACACGACTTCCACACACCCAGAGTCAGTGAACAGGCCGTTACTTTGTTTTGTTGTTTTATTTAGGGGTTGAACTTGGATAGGGATTAGGGATGACTGTGGGATGCCCAGTAATTGTACAAGGGACCTTACTATATACACCTCCAGTATATATACTTCTCCTCCAGCACACTACTTGCTGACTGTTACTGTTCTCCTTTCCTCTCTCCAGCACACACTTGCTGACCATTACACTACTTTCTCCCTGGTCTGAAAGGAAATTTATCAGACCTCCATGACACCTCCTCTTCACCGCAGCTAGCACACGGTGAGGCCTACTAGAGCTGCCAGCAAGGCCTCAAGACCACCCTTTGTGGGTAAGGGGCACAGGTTTCCATCCATGAAACCATGGACCCTCGCTTGTGTAACTAAGTACGTTGGTGCTAGCTGGGCCTTGGATGATTCCCAGCCTATCCATCTTCCAGGCCCATATGGCCTGTCTTGTTGTCTAATGGCTCTCCTTCCCCTTGGTTGGCTCCTCTGGCCTCTACAGACTGCTTGCTCTCCTCCCAGACTGTCTCAGCCTTCTCATCCAACTCCCAGGGGCTGCCACTCACCAACTATTTGGTGGACCCTTTAGAGAGTCTCTTTCCATGCTAGACCTCAGCTGCTCTCCTTTTTCCTTGTGCTACCCCTGGAGCCCACTCCCGCTCCTGGCTGCACCCAAGTCCCAGGCCTCAGGTTCACCCCCCCAGACTGGGGGCTCCCCTCCCGGGCAAAACCTGATCCGCAGCTCCAGCTACATTTTTGTCACTTCCACCCAAACTCTCATAACCTCTGCTGGCAGATTGCTGTATTTAAAGAGGCTTGCCCCCAGACAATCCAACCTGAGGATTGGTCACGGCTCCTTGTCATATATCAGGAAGTGACACCTCCTCATCCATCCCCTTCTAGAGCATTCCCAGCTCAAGGGGAGGAATCTCCAAGGATTCTACCTTCCCTCAATCTTCAGCCCCTCCCCTGAGCCACTCCTCAGCCCAGATCAAAACATTCAGGCCTGCACTTATAGTCAGGCCTGACTAGATTTTTCTTTTCCTACCAAAAATCTACAAAAGTAAAGCACCTACACTATTAGGGCACTACATTGGGATATCTATGACAGCTATGACAACACCAGTATATTTATAAATTATTTAATATTTAGTCTTAATGTGAATAAATGCTGAGGCACTGGTCACCTAATCTCAACTAAATAGACTTATGCTACTAATGTTCAGCCAGAACCAACAATTCAGTGTCTGTGCCTGAAGAGCGATTCTTCCCTTTGATTATAGTCCTGTAACCAGTGCCACTATGGTGCCAGATATAATTAGGATAAGTAAGTATTAAATCTACTACACTGTGACAGGAAGTTGAGGATGGAGGCAAGGGACTTCCTAGGTTATGGGGTTGATTTACTAAAGTCAAATACACTGCTCATTTTACTATGGAAGTTGCATTTTGCAGAGCAATTATGCCCAGAATTTAGAGAATGATGTGAAGCTCTGCTGACTACCATCATTCAATCAATTGCAGATGAAAATGCTGTTTTTTTATTTTTCTTGCATTTTTACTTTTTGCAAAGTGAAATTTCACCACATTCACTAAGCTCTGGGGAAAACAGGCTGTTCACTTTGGCTTGCAAATTGAACAGCCTGTCTGACTTCAGTAAATCATGTCTATATTGGCTGTGGAGCCCCACTGGATAGTAGGATGGCAGGAAATGTGTGCAATCTGTGAAGTAGATACAATTTGAGGCCTATATCAGCAGAGCTCATGGTGATCCAGGATACCAAGGACCACAACAGAGGAGAATTTTAGAATGGCATATAGGTATTTAAGATGCCATTGCCATGCATTTACAATATGTCTTCTGTGTATTCAGATTGACTTGTATGAAGGAATAAAATCAGTGCAGAAATTGGTCTCAGATTGACCCTAACTGTTCTCAGAGGCCCATGTACACCTTTATGCACACTGGACGTTTTTACAGCTGCTGTTTTTGGCTTCAGGTGTTTTTATTTGCAGCCAGTAAACTCCCCCATGTGTTATTCTATGTGCCATGCACACATAGGCTGTTATCAGCGTCTTTTGGCAGGGGCATTGGCTAGAAAAAAACCCCCAGAACTAGTGGGTCTGAAAAGCAGTTTTTCAGCTGTAAAAACGTTCTAATGCTGAAATTCGGTGCCATAAGATTTTGTGGGAGTATAGATTTGCTAAAAAACGCTTACAAAAATGCTACCGCAAAAACGCTGCAAAAAGTATTCTACAGCTACAACTTTCTACAGCTAATGCTACTGGTGTTTATATCATCCAGTGTGTGTGAGGTCTTAAAGTAAAGCAAGTGCCTATTGTTAGGACTGTTGTCAATTTGCAGCTTTTGGTGCCCTCTGATTTGATAGAATGTTCCAATTGGGCAAAGCTTCAGTACTTCTTTAGTAAAGCGATCCAACTTAGCTATGGGTCAATAGGGAATGTGTGCGGGGAAGAAGGGGGGCTGAGATTAGCAGAAAACCAAATTGTGGGAGATTTATCTAATTGGGACAGCCTTGCATTTGGGCAAACTAAAGGATTGACATCACCTCTGAATGTCAGCTCTTCATACCTGTTAGCAGCTTTAAGTGTTTTTACAGTGACAGAATCTGTTCAAGTGCATATATTTATTATTTTGTTTTCTTACTAATGTTTCCAGCAGAAATGAGCCTACTGACCGCAGCATTTAATGCAGCTGATTGCCTGAATGTACTTCAGCATGTGAATAATTTGGCATTCCCATCAATGTGGGCATGCTGCATTATATAGGTTCATTTATAAAACAGAAAGTGAGAAATAGTGGTTGATTTACTAAAGCTGGAGAGTGCAAATTTTGCACTCTCCAGCTGATTGGTTTTTGTGTGGAACTGCACCAAATTTTGCACTTTCTATCTTTAATAAATCAACCCCATAGTTTCATTAGATGTACATTAGATGCCTGAATGTACTTCAGCATGTGAATAATTTATAAAACAGAAAGTGAGAAATAGTGGTTGATTTACTAAAGCTGGAGAGTGCAAAAACCGGTGCAGCTGTGCATGCTAGCCAATCAGCTTCTAAACTCAGTTTGTTCAATCAAGCTTTGACAATAAAACCTGGAAGCTGATTGGTTTTTGTGTGGAGCTGCACCAAATTTTGCACTTTCTATCTTTAATAAATCAACCCCATAGTTTCATTAGATGTACTTTAAATAAGAGAAAAATAGGTTAAATAAAAAAACTTGCAGAATAAATTCAGTTGTCTGAATGGATATCAGGGGTGCTCCTGGACAATCTTTTAAGTATAAACCAAAACAATATCTGCGCTTAGATAAAAAAATTATGTTAGCAGTCAGCACTAATAGGCTGATTACACTCCGAATACAACATACATAATACAGAGAGGGTGCAGCGCTAACTCAATGTTCAAAAGTCACTAATAAAAAAATCACATGAAAGTCCACATATAAAATGATAGCGAGAAAATCCCCAACTTCTGTGAAAAGGATGTGCATGCACACTCGTCACCTCTGTGAGGGGGGTGGGGGGAGCCTGCTTATCGGGAACCTGTTGACCCTCAAATTATAGAGAGGTCAACAGCAGCATACAAGGAGTCAAGGGCCGAATAAATCAGCCTTCTGAACCTTGCTATGATCTTTGCATCATCTGTTACTGCACGTCACTAGAGTATGCAGTTTGTGTAGTCATCTAGCAGGAAAATCCCCACTTCCAGCAGTGTGAACATTGCCAGCAGTATTACGTGCTTTTCTGGAAGAACTTTCAATGAAGAAACAAGACATGTCTTCTTCTACTCCAACTTCACTTTTTGCAATATATGTATAGGCCCCAGTATCGTCATAGCTCCATTGGCTTTTAGCGTTCCAGCCACGGCACACACAGTATTTCAAAGTTCCCGCTAGAGGCAAGCTCACCCAATCAGACTATGGAGACTTCCAGACTGCATCCAGGTCTCCTCACTGCAGACAACAAAATTGCCTTTTAAGCAATAAGAGCATTATTTGCTCTTGTTAGGATTCTCTTAAAATCTGGAGAGAATTAAGCGGCATGATACGTTTGTTATTGATACGTTTCCAGCTTCCTTACATTTCTCTGTCTATGGGAAGCACCAACCTGGACATCTTTAAAAAAATGAAGCGTTATGTTATCTTGTGCATTTTATATCTAGTATGTACTTCTAGTACATTGAATATATGAGTTACATGATTGCACAATTACATTATATGAATTACATAATGACATGGTAGTCTTTAGATTTTACCCAAAGTCTTTCTTGTTTTTAATCAGTTTATTCAAGGGTGACCCAAAGAGCCGCAATTTCACAATGCAGGGTGGTGCAGTGTTGCTAGGTACAAGCTTCATCAGATAATGAGTATGTCTGGGCAAAGATTGGAGGCATGTATTGCGTTATCCATGGTGTCTGAACGTTTGACGTTTAGGCATAGCGTCATGTAGTATTGCAGAAAATTTTTCATTTATCAAGTACCAAGACATCTTCCGCTTAACTACTTGTACCATTGGAGTAGCTGATTTTCGTGCTTTTGATCAGTTTTGTTTAGCAGCTGCGAAGACAGAAGTTGCAAGGCTGAATTGGAAGCTAGGGCATTCCTCTGATACATTTTTATGGTTATTGAAATATGAAGAAAATTAGCAGTGAAATTATACCAAGCAGCTTTATAAGTAGGCTGAATAGGAAATTATTGATTTGATCCTTTATAAAGAAACCTTAAATTGAATGTAAAGCCAAAATATTTTTAACATTTTGGATGAAATATCAAAGTGTCAAGTTTTTTTTGCTGTCTGTGTCCCCACTGCGGAGATATACCATCTTTATCTATCATGATGACCACTGTCTCTAATAGAATACATTACGGAAAATCTAGGTGAAAGGGAGGGGAGCTCTTCCTGTTAGGACACAAACAGGAAAAAAGAAACTTGACCGCAGTCTTAATCATTCCCTGTTATCTCCAAAAGAAAGGTTTTGGCTATGCCTACACTTGAAATGTGTGATGGTCTTTATCAGTTACTGGTTGACAACAAAGAAAAAAATTCCATATGATCAGGGAAGAGCAGGAACCCCAAAAAACATTGCGCATTACCAACATCAATATATTCCAATTTTATTACAGGTGAGAGTAACCCTGGAAAAAATACGAGAGAAGATGTTTGGAGAATATGATGAAATGAAAGAGAAAATGAAACGTCTCACACGAGAAATGAAAGTAAATATTTGTTTTATTTTCATATGTATTGGCAAAGAAAAGGGGTCAACTAGAACATTTACACTGTATTATGTAATATGTTTGGGAGAGCAGAAAAGCAAAAATGGGAAAATAAAGTATAATCAAAAACCATTAACTTTAAGGCCTCATACACACGGACGTTTTTTGACGCCGGCGTTTTCTGGCGTTTTTTGCAGCTCTCCATGTTAGTCAATGGCCCCATAAAAACGTCAGCGTTTTTGAGCTGTAGATGGCGTCGGCGTTAGTGAGCTGAAAGTAGAATCCACGGCCATCGCGTTCTGAGGCTGTAACGTTTTGGCATTTTTTGACGCCAACGCCGCAAAACGCCAACTAACGCCAACAAACGCCAACAAACACCAACTAATATTGTAGCGGCGTTTTCCGGCGTTTTTTGACGCCGACGTTTTTCGGTTGAAAAATAACAGAGGGATGATTTTTTTTAAAAAAACGCCTATTGACGCCGACGCTCACTTACGCTCACTAACGCCGATGCATAATGCCAAAAAACGCAGATCTTTTTTTTCCTTGACGTCGGGCCCAACGTTTTGTTTATTTTTAAAGATACGCCCATGTGTATGAGGCCTAAAGGGGTTGTAAAGGTTAATTTTTTTAATTTTATAAAAATAACATATTATATTTATCTGCTCTGTGCAAGGGTTTTGCACAGAGCGGCCCCGATCCTCCTCTTCTGGGGTGCCCTGCTGATGCTTCTGGCTCCTCACCTGGAAAGCGGCTCTCCATGGGGGCACCCATGCGGGTGCGCTCCCGAGTCCGGCTGCTGTGTCCATTTACACAGACAAACCTGGCCCCACCTCCCCCTCCCGTGTCAATGGATTTGATAGCTCCCGCTGCTATCAATCTATCCAATGGGGACAGGGACAGTGGCTGGAGCCGCTGGCCTCGTGCACATCGCTGGAACAGATGGACTCAGGTAAGAAAAAAAGGGGGGCTCTTGGAGCAGCTGCAGCAAAGAAGGTTTTTCACCTTAATGCATAGAATACATTAAAGCGGAGTTCCACCCTAAAGTGGAACTTCTGCTGGTTGCATTCCTCCCCCCCTCAGGTGTCACATTTGGCACCTTTCGGGGGGGAGGGGGAAGAGGACACCTGTCTTTAGACAGGTGTCCTTTTCCACACTTCCGGGAGCTCGGGCCGGCGGACGCGGCCGATGACGTCAGCAGCCCGGCTCCCTCCTCCCTGCTCGCTCTGCTTCTGGCCGCCTGGCCAGTAGCAGAGCGCGGCAGAGCTCGTGCATGCGCAGTAAGGTGCCCGGCGTGAAGCTGTACTGCTTACACGTCCGGGTTCCCTTACCCGTGATGGAGGCGGCTGCACCCATCCCCCGATCCGAAGATCGGCGGCGGGTGCCGACATCGCTGGACTCCAGGACAGGTAAGTGTCCTAATATTAAAAGTCAGCAGCTACTGTATGTGTAGCTGCTGACTTTTAATTTTTTTTTTTCCCCTCGGACCTCCGCTTTAAGGTGAAAACCCATGAGACCTTGTAATCCCTTTAAGTACACAAAGTAAAAATCAGTGGGATTTTGGTTTAGTGCTCTTTTAGTGCTCTTAGAGTTCACAAAATGTGGGTATTATGCTAAGGAGATAAAAATATTCCCTTTTTTGGGATCCGTGAATAATTTTATAAGCAAAAACCACTTAATCTCACAGATACTGAATTTTACCTGTTGGGAACTTGTTAGAAGGCAAATATAGGAGCCACCAACACGTCTGTATTGAGTACATTTTTTGTGCTCAAGAACGTAATTTTACAGACTGATATTGGTGCCTATTAGAACATATGAATTTGTTTTATTAGTGCTATGATTTACCTGTGCAGCAGGTGTTGTTCTTTGTAAACACACCATACCATATGTGAGGGGAAACTCCACATGTTGGATTGCTGTTAGATGAGCGCGGTATTTAATTTAGTTTATTATTGTTTAAGGTTTACCTGTCATACCAGCTGCTCTCTGTGAAATTCTCCAAAGCGCGGGTAATTTTGGTAATAGCTATCCCAATAGTCAGTAAACACGTTGAATGTGTATGTTAAGGGGCTGTTATTTTGATCCGTAACTACTTAATCTAAAATCTTTAGTTTACCATTTTTCTCAAGTTTTCTTTGCTCTAGTTCTTGTAAATCAGAAAGGGGTAGCTTCCCCTTGCTTGTCTGGACCATTGTTCACAAGTCCAGAGAACATTCTTTGTTGAATTATCTAAATAGCCATCAGTACAAATCATTGCATGTGTATAATTTTTCGTATAGATTAATTTCCTTTAATTTCAGGTTTCAACAGCAAAGCAAGAGTTGTTGGAGCACCATTCCCAGACTCAAGCATCTGCCATGGACAGTCTTGATTCCGTTAATAGCTCTTTAAATGCTTCCTCCTTGGACATGCAGGTATGTGAGTCATAAAAGCAGATCACTTTAAATGATAGAATTCACACTAAGAATTAGTTCTATTTGCAAAAATGACAGTTAAACATTGGTGTCATATGTTATGATTACAGTTTAAAACTTGCAGCCAGGAAGATAACATGGCAAAAAAGTGTCTAGTAAGTAGTAGGCTAGAACTGTGTTACATAATAACATAATACATAACAATACATACATAATAACATACATAATAACAATACATACATACATAACAATCAATTATAATAAATATATAGAAATATCTTTATTTCCATATCATACAAAGTATACAAAATCGCATCATAATATAGCAGTATAGTAACCTCTTGGTTCATATGCCAAACTCACTTTAAGCATGTCTCCACAGAATAAAAATACAACATGGGTGCATTTATCGAGGGAGAGAAGAGAGATAGCAAAAATAAAAACAAACAATAATTGGGCCATAGGTAGTTATGGCCCAATTATTTTTAATTTCTTTTTCATTTTTATTTTTGCTATCTCTCTTCTCCCCATCGATAGATACACCCATCTTTATATTTATTACCTTTAACATATATTTTTTGTAGACACCTATTTTACACTTTGGGTGGCAAAAGCCACGAAACGCGTCGAGCTACTAAATGCCTGCCTTGTCTACATTTCAAGATTGCTATCAATACTCTACTGTGCATGCATACTGGATTGTACCAACTAACTCATGTTATATTTTTTGGCATAATAGAACGTTTACATTATGAACCAAGAGGTTACTATACTGCTATATTATGATGTGATTTTGTATACTTTGTATGAAATGGAAATAAAAGATATTTCTATATATTTATTATAATTGATTGTTATGTATTATGTTATTATGTAACATGGTTCTAGCCTACTACATTTTGGCAAGACATTTTTTTGCCATGTTATCTCCCTGGCTGCACGTTTCAGCAAAGTCCCAAACTTCTTCTCCCCCCATTTCCTTATTAATAGGGGTAGAGACGATGGCCTGTTAGGCTCTGTGTCTCACGTAAAGTCCCAAAATCTTTGCCTTTATGACTACAGTTTAAGCCAAAGCCATTGCTGAAGTGTTACTCGTTAACTCTTTTAAACTTTCCTTGCAAATGTTCAGCTTTGGGAACCATTGCTTTTTCAGCATGGACAGATGTCTTCCTTTCTGCTTTTCAATTTATACAGTCACTGTGATTGTTTTAGAGAGTATGTAAGAGGATGGTATTGGACCATCTCCCTCCCGATGTTGTAAGTTTTATTTTTTGTTTTTGTATAAACTCATTATTTGCTAAATCTTGTGTAGGAGGGTTCTATTTTTTCACACGCATCAAGATTCGTGTCTTTTGAGTTAGGGCATTTTATACATGGCAGTGCTCCTTTTTGCTTTTTTTCATATTGGATTTTGCAATTAATATAGTGCTTTTGTCATGGTTAACTCTATGAACTATCTCTCCTTGTTCGGGGCTAAGAATGGACGTAATAACTCTGTTTGTACACAAATTGAGAAGATGTTGTTTAGTGTTTGTAAATATGTATAGCCCTAGCCAAAAGTTTTGAGAATGACATAAATATTAATTTTCACAAAATCTGCTGCCTCAGTTGTTATAATGGCAATTGTGAAGAAGGATTCAGGGCACCCAAAAAAAGTCCAGCAAGCACCAGGACCATCTCCTACAGTTGATTCAGCTGTGGGACTAGGGCACCACCAGTGCAGAGTTTACTCAGGGATAGCAGCAGGCAGGTGTGAGCAAAGACTTTTGGAGGGTGGCCTGGTGTCAAGAGGGGCAGCAAAGAAGCCACTTCTCTCCAGGAAAAACTTCAAGGACAGACTGATATTCTGCAAAAAGTACTGGGATTGGACTGCTGAGGATTGGGGTAAAGTCAATTCTCTGATGAATCCCCTTTCCGATTGTTTGAGGCATCCAGAAAAAACCTTGTCTGGAGATAAAAAGGTCAGAGCTACCATCAGTCTTGTGTCATGCCAAAATTAAAGCATCCTGAGATCATTCATGTGTGGGATTGTTTCTCAGCCAAGGGAGTGGGCTCACTTACAATTTTGCCTAAGAACACAGCCATGAATAAAGAAAACAACCTCCGAGAACAAATTTATGAGTATTCAGCTCATTAAATAATATTAAGGGTTGGTAGACTCAGTTCAAGCCTATAATGCCAATAGGCAGAGGATGGCTAATCACATCAAAATAGACCAAACCCACTGAGTAATAGTAAATAATAAATTATATATATATATATATATATATATATATATATATAACAGTATTGTTTGTGATCTAAAAAGCTCATATAAATTTCATATAAAATAAATAAAGGGAAAAAATAGAGTAATAGAAAAATGCCCCACACAGTGCTCTGAATAGTAGGTGAAAATAGTAAATCTTCACGTGAATGTTGGTGACCACCAGGCAAAGTGAACACTTACCGGAAACCGGTAATAACCAGCATGAGGTAAACTTCCACGGAAAAATTACCAAAGTGATGTGAGGACATTCCACCTTAGGACCGTAAACAGGCAGTCCCAATATGGGATATTTGCACCATAAAAACGAGTCTTCAGGTCATCAAAGTGATAGCAGCATCAAAATAACTCATCCATCCATGCAAAAAAGCAGATCTCGCCATAGCATAAAATCCTTAATGAAGTTTATTAAAAACTGTATAAAAACGTACATAGTTAGGAAAAACATGAGCTCATCATCCAAACGGTACAAAGCAATGTTCAGGGGGACCACAAAACCCAATGCGTTTCGTTACCAATAGGACGTTTTCTGGGATGTGAAGACGTCCTATTGGTAACGAAACGCGCTTGCTTATTTCTTTTGCAAACTCCTCCAGGGTTTCCAACCTGTCTGACGCGTATCTCTTCAGCACTGGTGTTCCTGTTGACTTAAATAGGGCTGTATACAGAGGGTTTCTAGTTTAGGGATATCTTATGAATCCATTAAAATCATAGCAGGGTGCAGTGTGTAGACGTGGCTAGAGGCAGCAGAAGGGATTTTCACCCAACTGGTTGGAAACCTTTGGGAAGGCCATGGCTCTGTAACAAAGGTATGTAAACAGATGAGGGTGTGGATGGAGGATATCTTAATTTAGCCAGGGGAGGGTGTATTTAGCAATAGGTTAAATAAAAGTACATACAGCTGTCCTCTAAGTGCTGATATATAAGATTTATTTTATATTTCCATGACTCCACTCCCGCCTGCACACTTATGTTAAAATTGAGCATAACATAGATTTGAACTTTAATAGACAGACAAAGAAATGTAGGAATAATTCCAAAAGAAACACTTCTGGCTCCATAAATTAAAATTCTTACTGTATTATTCAATGTGTCTTTATGTCTGTTTCAGAAAAAACTGGTAGATATGACCCTGGAAAACTGCAGCATCAGAGACGAGGTGAAGAGCCTAAAACATTCCTATGACATGTCCTTAGATAAATTAAAGGAAAAACAGAAGCTGCTGGACAGTGCACAAGCAGAAAATCAGCAATTAAAAATCAAGGTAAATGCATACTGTAAACCATAGTCCTGCTATGTAGACCAACCCTTTCTCAACCCTTTTAACATGAAGAAACCCTTAAAAATAGCTTATCAGTCTGAAGCAATCCCCTGATTTTATATTTAGCTTAATAGAGAGATTTCCTGTAATCGTGAGCTCCATCTAGAAGCCATAATGCAGTATTTTTTCTGAAATATCTCAATCAGGAAAAGTACCAAATTTCAGGCATTTGATGGAGCTGACTATCATAAGAAATCATTGTATAAAACTAAACACAGTCGGAATTTGTCACAGCTGGGTGAATGCTTGTTGTGCGTTCAACATTTGTTTATTTTCTTTATAAATAGACCCCATAGTGTTACTCCTTGAAGATTATCCTAATCAGTTCAGCTCACTCTTAGGCCTCATGCACACTGGATGTTTTTACAGCAGCTGTTTTTAGCTGCAGATGTTTTTTTCTACAGCCAATAAACTTCCCATCATTTTATCCTATGTGTTCATGCAAACATAGGCTGTTATGAACTGTTTTTGGCTGTGGTGTTTTTGAGCTGTAAAAAAACCCGCAAGACTAGTGGGTTCTGAGAGATGTTTTTCAGCTGTAAAACGTTCTAACGCTGAAAAACGCACAAAAAAGTGGCTTAACGTTGTATACACAGCATTAAGCCTCGTCAGGCGTTTCTCTGTCTCTATTCAAAATCAATGGTTCCCTATGGGAGCCCATTGATTTGAATAGAAGTCGCACCAGAAGTCAGATCACGATGATCCGTCTTGCGGTGCGACTTGTGTGTTGAGGATCTTGAAGGGGAACCCCGCAAAAAAAATGCAAAAAAAAATTTGCGTGGGGTCACCCCCCCAGAAAGGGGAAGTTCTAGGAGTTGTGTGTTCAGCGTGGCGTTCTGCCTAGTAGCACTAGAC
>BLSH010099990.1:479533-490095 GCA_018402905.1 Glandirana rugosa | reverse complement strand
TGGATGAACATGTAAAAACAATGTTATCGAGGGACTAAAAAAAAAAAATAAAATCTGTTGTGTTACTGGTATTGACAGACTGTATCATATTTGTCATTTTTGCCCTCCTTTCCACTTTAACCCAGAAGTTGGGTGAATATTTATTGAATACAGAGGGTTATTGAATCTCTACCTTTGTCTTATTGAAACACAGTCTATTTATTTCAGGTACTTATATAGCACTGTCAATTTACGCAGCGCTTTACAGATATATTTACATTTACATCAGTCCCTACTCTCTAGGAGCTTACAATCTAAGGTCCCTAATTCACATTCATATATATTTATATATATATATATACATATATATATATATATATATATATATATATATTTTAGTGACAATTTAGACAGGATCTAATTTACCTACCAGCATGTCTTATTTAAGTGTACTGACTTATTTTATCTGTTGTGTGCATCTGTATTAATTTGGTTGCTGTTTATGTTCAAAGCAACCCTGTCACAACTGTGCTTATGATGAAGAACATGCATAAGCAGAGACCAACTTCAGTGAACAATATAATATTAAAAGGATCAATGCACTTGGAGAAACAGGTGGTAGAAAATATGTGCAGACCTCAGCTTTTCCTGTGAAAGCATAACTGCATAACCCCATCCTTAGTCTTCCTGCTTATTCATTGAAGCAGCCTTTAAAAGATAAGAAGGTAACCTTTTTACCCCAGAAGAACCATTGAAATAGATTTCAGGTCTTGGGGGACCCCCTGCTTAAAACCAATACATCAGAGATCATTTGCCAAAATGCCTCATACTTTTGGCTGTGTGCAGAATGGAACCCTTACAATGTTGGTCAGCATGTCAGCACACCACACTTCTAGGTAGATAAAACATATCATTGGTGCCAAGCCTCTGCCAAGTGGCATTGGTCTGCCCTTGAACTATGCAGGCACTGGTCAATCAACCACAGCCCAAGAAATCCTTGGACATCCCTGAAGGAGCTCCAGGGTTCCACGGAACCTTAGTTGAGAATGACTGCTTTAAAGTGTATGTCACTCCTAACAATGATATTTCCTTTTGTTCTCCCCTTTGTTCTGATAAACATATAATTGAAAGTGTTTTTTAATTTTTTGATGAGTGCAAAAAATATCTGCTGAACTTGTCCTGAGTCCTCTGCACACTTCCTGTATTCTGTCAAGATCAGCCCTCCCAGTTCTTATCTTGGATTACAGAATAAACAGGAAAGTTGAGGAGTTAGAAACTGCATTTTTGGTAGATCACCGGGTATTTTTCTGAACTTGCAGGGTATTTATTTATTTATTTCTTTGACATGACATACACATTAACGGATAACCCAAGCCCAAACTTTTTTTTTCTTTTTTAGTTTTGCATATTGTGGAGAGGAATTAGAATCCCATTCAGGTCTTTATTGCTGTCTGTGTCCCCGTTAGGGACATCCAATATTTGTCATGCTTATCATTTTCACAGAGAGTGAAAGAAAATCACAAATTTTGGCTTGTCCCCAGAACTGTTAGTGCCCGTTCACACAGGGGCGACTTGCCTCAAGTCGCCCCAAGTCGCTTGACATTTGAAATCCCATTGAAATGAATGGGAGCCATCTTAAAATACATGACTGAAGTCGCTCCGACTTCAAGGCGACTTCTGAAAAGGTACCTGTACTACTTCTAGGCAACTTCTATCCAACTTGTGCCCATAGGATTCAATAAAAGTCGCCTCCAAGTCGGATCCCCATCTACATGGAAGCGACTTTACAGTTAAAAGAATAGAATTTATTTTTAGGCAGCCCCCTCCCTCCCTTCTCTGATTGGTCAAGGCAAAGTCGCCTGGCAAAAGTCGTGTTGTAAAGTCGCCTGAGGTCCTTGAAGTCGCGCTGAAGTCGCGCTGAAATCGCCTAGCGAAGTTGCGCCGAAGTCGGGTCGCCCATATGTGAATGCAGGCTTATAGATGGAAAATATTCCAATGGGGACACTGGTTCTGATGACCCTGTTGACAACCAGGAATTTCCTTACTTTGGAGGGATTTTCTCTCCCTTCCTATTTTAGTTATGGGACATCTCCCTGGAGAAACACAGTTGGCAAAAAAAACTTTCAGGAGTTATAACCCTCCTTTACTTTATCCAACATGAAAAAAAAGCTTTCTCTGTAGTTCTATTTTAATGTAATGAGTGGGGATCTCAGTCTAAACCCACCTCAGCTATCCCACCAGGTAGCTGCCAATGGACGCTGCCAATGATAAGCGGCCAAGGCATTCTTTGACCTGCAGCAGCATGTTTATAAAGGGTGTGTGTATGTGTGACTGCGGGGTGGAGAATGCCTTGGCCATTTATGATTGACAGTGTGCACTGACAGCTTCCTAGCAGAATAGCTCAGCTAGGTTTGGATTATGATCCATACACATTAGAGCTCGTCTCTGGTATTGAGCACCCTCAGTGATTAACGGGAAGGCAAGAGGAGCAGGGAAAACTTTGATTAGTATAAGAAAAGTCAATAAGTTCAGTGGTCTCCAAACTATGACCCATGGGCCAAATGCGGCCCTTTGCTTGCTTTTATTTGGCCCTTTATTTGAGACACCATTCCTTTCACTAACATCAACAATGGGGCACTACAGTATTACTTCTACTGATTCTAACAATGGGGTACCCTTCCTCCAACTGAACCCAACAATGGGGCAGTATTACTTCCACTGATTCTAAAGCTGGGTATACACATATTGAAATTGACACCATCAATGGGGCACTATTCTTCCCATTACAACCAGAGATGGAGCACTATTCCTCCTTCTACCGACCACAGCTGTTATGTATTTTTTTTTATTCCCACTGACCACCAAGCCAAGGCATTTCTTACTCCCTCAGTCCTGCCCCCTAAAGTTAGGAAAGTAAAGAAGCCCTTTGTTTAGAAAGTGTGGAAACGCATGCCCTAGATCTACTGATTTGTTTTACTGGTTTCACATAAGGTTACCTTCACTTATGCTTTTTTTTTGAATTGACCATTTTGTGACTGGTTTGCTTTGAAGAATATAATTATATTTTCCTTTAATTATTTAAAGGGATCTATGCTTATATTTTTATTTTTCCCTTGTACTTGGTTTAAATATTAGAAGATGTGTATGAACAATTTCTCCGACTTTTTCATTATTTCTACAAAAAGGCTAGCATGGCTGCTATTAGAGTTCATAGTTGCATGTAAGTTCATTGTTTCATTGCCTTTTTAGCTAGAAAACCTTTTCTGTTCTGGGATGCACCTTTGCAGGTTAACTTCAACTTACTTTATCTTTTTTTTCAGCTTTCAAGTACGATAATGCTCTTCTTTTAGTGCTTTGCTGCCTGTCCTTCTAAGGGGTGGTGATCCTCATAATACAGTATTCAGGGGAAATAGTCAGCTGGTGGCAGACAATGAACAACTGCGGGCATAGTCTGGAGGCCGGGCTCTGCTATAATGCTTATATGTAGGTGGAGTGAGTAGAGGGTTCTACAAGTCCTGAATTTGTGCATACACTATACAGGGGGTTAATGAAAAAATAATAATACAGTATCTAATACATATCTAATATTGTAATACATATCTAATATTTACATGTAGACTTGGTATTTTTATATTGACCATTGCTAGTAGTAATTTTAAGCGTTAACATTTTTACAATTTATATTATAAATAATTTATTAATTTAAATAAGCTAAGATAAAACTTATATTTATAGTCTCATACTTCTAGTAGCAAAAACGTTAAAATTAGAGTTACATAAGGTCTAAGTCCATTTTCACCTTCAGGAGTCTAGAGGTTTGTTTATATCTATTTATTTTATTTTTGTTCAGCAAAGGAAACCTCATTTGGCTTTGTAAAATACAGGAATGCACAAGACGGACCAATTATGGCCTAGAAAATCTAAGTCCGATGAACTATGTAAGAGGAGGATCCACCAAGGTTTGTGGGTAATCAATGTCTAGTAATAGGGATCTGACAGTCTATTTGTTTTTAATAGGATTAATGGTTGCAGAGAAAATGGCATTGAAGTTGATGGAAAAGCACCTTATCAGAGGGCATGCACCCCTTACATGAGGGTCTTGCAACTGAGTATGAGGAACAAGGTGTCCTAAATTGAAGATATCCGAAGAGGAAACACAACTTTGCTTCTGCTAATTACTCAACTTATACATTCAAAGACTGCTATGATGAGAGATCCAAAGAGTTGTTTTTAAAAGACTAAAGAACTTTCAAGGTTATGGCCGGTGCAGATATGTCAGGGAAGAAGTTGCTTTAAATTTAAAGGATAAGTGCAGTTTTAGGTCACATGCCATTCTGAAATAATTAAATATGCATAGCAAAATATCAGACACAGTGCAGTATATTCCTGTTGCACAAACCACTTTACACTGCTAGGCTTGCATGAGGCTATCACATGAAAATGTTTCCATCAGCTCTGTATACCATTCAATGGGGTGGGAGTCTGCTGGGTGAAAATGATGGGGTAAATTCTGTATTTGGCTGGCCATCATTCACTGTAAATCAGCTTTTTCAAAGTGGCTGCCCACCACTTGTGACATAGGGATGAGCTTGGGTTTGGTCCGACCTTGGCAAGAAGCTTTCAGTGTCAGCCCAATCAGCTGCAGCAGGGGTATTTGGTAAACATGGTCATGTGGCAGTATTAGATAAATGATTAAGTTAATGGCATTAAACTTATACAGTATGGCCATGTGGCCATACTAGGTCAATGATGTTTCAGCTTCCCCGTCTCTTCGTTTATGTGCAGCTGCAGGACAGGGCAAATGCGCCAGCCTCAGCTGATTGGGCTGCACTGACAGCACCCTCCCGGGTTTGGACTGAACCCAGGCTCTTCCCTACTATGACATGATTCAGACCCAAAGCAAAGCCATCATTAACCTTGTGCAGTCCTAGCAGTGATTAGTAATAGTGTTGCATTGCATCACAAGATCATATTTACCATTTTGCTGTGAATTTGCTATGCAAAGGTTATCATTTGGCCTGGCACTGTACTTACTAAATGCTGTCATTTTTGTATCTGGTGCCAAGCTCACAAGAAATAAGCCAAAAAGGTGTTAAAGACTGCCCAGCGATATGTACCTGCTGCTTTAGCAAGGGCTACCAGCTTTGTAGCCATCTTTTTTATGTCACTATCCTATTAGTGTTGTCCTCAGGTCCCATTTTTACTAACCAAGCTGATAACATGCTGGTTGGAAGGCAATCCTAGCTTCAGCTATGGCTTGTTGACATTCACACATTGTTTTTGCTGCACTCCATTGCGTGTCTATAAGATATATCTCTGTCAACAGTTGAGGAATTCCTTCATTGTAAATAAAATGCACTTCATTGTATTATAACCATGAACAAAATGTATTATTGTAATTGCAATTTTTTTCTGCCAAACAAGGTTTCCCGAGTCCAACTTGGTCATATACAGGCTCACCAATCCTCTTCCTTCCCCTTCATAAAGAAGCAAGTTTATGCTGAAGATGTAGGAATACAAACAGACATACATATTTCTGTTAGATCTGTTAAAATATATTAAGAGTGTTAAAAGGGGGTGTCATACAAATAACACCTTCTTGCAGGCCTGCAAAGTTGAACCTAGCGCTGCTCCTACCCAGTGAGTAGGGTAATAGGGGGTTTCAAAATAGAAGCCACATACTTGGTGATGCTTCCAATGACCACCATGGTTTTTATAGGTGACTGGACATCCTCCTCAGAAAGGTCATTATTTAAAATGGTCATTGCATGGAATACAAACACCAATGGTAAACAAGAATCATTGGTGGGGCAAGATACTTGTCCATGTGTACTACTTACCAAGCAGCTGGGCCTTGTACAAAGCCACCAGACACTATAATCTGCACAGTCAGTGCTAGTCTTATGGTGTTTATCATGTTACGTACATCTTGGAAGGAAGGACTTTGACTCTTGAAAACAAACTGTCTATTGTTGGACTATTGGAAACACCCCTCAATATGTGTGCTTCATCTGTGTTCTCTACAATCAGCATTGTAAACATTGCTCTGTATTATATATAGGAGTGGAAAAATATATCTTTTGCGAGATCTCTACTAATTATTTCTTGTTCATTTGTTTGCATCAGGACTGCTTTTTCCCACACATGTCAATATGAATGCAGAAGGGTCATGAAGCATCTTGATATAGCTTAGAAGTAGGTCACAAGCAGGTCAATAGAAGATCGGAAGCAGGTCAAGTGAAAGTTGGAGGGAGGTCATTCTCTTTCAGGAACATGTTTGATGGAGCTCAGAAGGAATGCTGGAACTTGATAAATTGATCTCAAATGAAAACTGAATGTACTCGAAAGTAGGCTGCATTTGCCCATCTACCCAAGCCTTAACAGGGAACTTGCTAACCCTCTATATAGTTTTACTTTTCTACTTAGACTCCAAGCACAGTTTACACAAACTAAAATGTCAAACGAGCCTGTGGCTGGCATAAGCTTTGCCCACTAAATTCATATACACCACGAATGCCCTAACAAAGCCCTTTTCAATCTTTGTATCTGTTCTTGTCTCACAGAACCCCTGCTAAAAATAATATACCTAAAGTTTGTGGTACATTAGGCTTATCATTAAATTGTAACATTTATAAATATAAGAATAAAATATACTGCATATTTAGCACAGTTGACAGTGAGGGTAGGCCATTTTATATCCTCCATCCATGCTCTGTACAACATTTTTAGTAAAAATCTGGAAATCAAATGAATAGTGCTATTAGGAAAGGGAAACAGACAATAAAATTTGTGTTGTCCCCCAACATTGGTGGCCAGTGTAGAAGTGCCCTCTTGCATTGGTGATCACTGGTTGAGAAGTAGGATATCAATTCACCATTGCTCAATGAACCCCTAGCATCCTCAGGAGGATCGACAGAACCCGGGTTGAGAAAGGCTGCTGTAAACACAAGTTACATGTTTCATGAGTGCAAAAACGTGTTTTGTCCGGCTCTACTATGTGCACTGCCACACATTCAGTTAACTTTGACCAGTTTTGAATTTATTGTCATTATTAAAGCTGTCTACTAAATAAATAGAGATGCATTAATGGTGTTACCAGTATAGTGTTTGGTGAAATCACTAACTTCTGATGTGCAGAATAAATGAGAAAGCAGGTGAGCAGGATTTTGACAGCAACACATATTACACACAATAGAATGGATAAAATGTATATAATTTTATTATTAACAGCATAAAAACATCCCATAAAAAATCAGGCTGAAAAGATGACGTACTATTCATCCAGATCACTGTATTAACCCAAACATAAGTAGATGTGAAAAAATGTTTGTCCATATATCAGTAAACATAAGCCCATGTTTCCAACACGTTTCGAGTCTTCTGTTCCGCAGGGGAAATTTGTTGGACAACAGTAATGAGGAAATTTAAGATATTCAGATTGCAGAGATCTACTGAAAGCCAGCCCATGTGTGCGTTCTCTTGATGGCTTGGACAGAGGATGGCATAATTTGTTGCACGCAGAGATCCTCAGGACGCTTCACACCTGAAGCAGAAACGGAACATCCTGGGGACCATCCAACCACAACACACCACACAAATAGGACAGCAGTAGCACCAGCATCTCTGCGGGCTGAATATCTTTAATTTTCTCATCACTGTTGTCCAACACATTTCTCCTGAAGAACAGCAAGACTCGAAACACGCTGGGCACTTGGGCTTATGCTATGTGATATTTATTGATATATGAACGAACATGTTTTGACATCTACTTATATCTGGACTAATACAGTGGTTTAGAACATATTATTTTCAGCTTGAATACTTTTTATGGGATGTTTTTCTGCTGTTAATGATAAAGTTATGTAAATTTTATACATTCTGTTTTGTGTAATTTGTGGTGCCATCAAAATCCACACACCCACATTCTCTTCTATTTTAAGTATATGTTGGAATGATGGCACAACACATGGTCTCAAGTCACACTATTCAATCGTAACTTCTGCTGTGGCAGATGTTTTTTGTTATCTGCTTATTATAAAACATCCATGAGGTGGCCATACTTTTGCTGATTGTTTCACAGTACCTATGGCTTAGAACTTATGCAAGGTTTGCCCTGTATGCAATGTAAAAGTAATCTCATACCTTGGGGACCAAAGACGTATTTAAGAAATGTCTCATCCATCATTGCTGATAAATTGTAGCTGATGTGAGATGGTCCGGCTCTACTTACTGTTGCCTCATAGACTACCATTGGCAAATCAACTGACCTGCAGTGGACAGTGGATATCCATCTTGAGTGAAGAGAAGATTGTCTGTGGTTCTGAGCATTTTTCCCAAAAAAAGACTAAATCCTTCTGTGTGTGGCCATCTATAGATAAGAGTTTCAGTCATGTATATTTTGGAATAAGAAAGTGTCTGTAATGTTCAGGCATGTAGGTTGGCTATACCGGAAATTCCTGCTTGTTTCTCCATTGTTGCACATATATGGAGAAACCCTACACAATTTATATACAAAATGTGCTGAAGGAGTCATGTGCAGTATGTGTCTATTATCATTATAACTACCCATAGGCATTACCTGGTCTTGATCAAGTAATGGTTAGCTCTGGCCAGTCATCTTCAGGAGAAAAGTTAATTGTTCAGGTGAATGTTCCAAAAATGTAATCAGGGTTGTCTGATCAATGCATAAACATTCAATACTTGCAACACGAGCATGCCTGTTTGTCTCCCCTTTCGCACTGGAGCGTTTTTCAGGCGCTTTTTGGGTAAAAATAGCGCCCTTATAGCGAATGAAAAACACCCTCCCCCCCCCCCATCCATCCCAGTGTGAATGTCTGAGTGTTTTCACACTAGGACGGTACGCTTGCGGAAAAAGTCTTTGGGACGGTGCGGTGAGTGGTGTTTACACCGCTCCTCCACCGCCCCTGCCATTGATATCAATGGCTAGCGCTTCCGAAGCGACTGCACACCGCCTTGGAAGCGCAGCGCATTGCAATTTTTAATTAATTTTTAACCCCTTGTGGGGGGTTAAAAGCGCTGCTATAACAGCAGAAAATTGCCGCTGTAGCTAGCGGTGATTTACTGCTACCGCCCGCCTGCCCCGGTGTGAAAGGGGCCTAAAACTCTGCTTTTGGATTGCACATGGTGCTGATGCTTGAACATTCCTGGACGAAATTTTAGGCACTTACTTTGCGCGTATTCACATGTATTTGCGCGTACACACATACACAAGTAAAATAAATTTGCAACCTCTTCAATTGAACATTTTACATGCGTATGTGCATATTTGTGCATATTTGTGTATATTTGCGCGCTACTGACCAGAAACTCAGATTTCTGCATTTTTTTTACTAATCTATATGTAGCACATATTTACGCTGCGTATATATGAAAACAATAGGCTGCATTTAGATCAGTTTAAAAAAATGTCCGTATGGATGAAGACGCTTTGGGGTTGATTTACTAAAGCTGGAGAGTGCAAAAAAACGGTGCAGCTGTGCATGCTAGCCAATCAGCTTCTAACCTCAGCTTGTTCAATCAAGCTTTGACAATAAAACCTTCAAGCTGAAATTTTCACTTTCAAACTTTAGTAAATCAACCCCTTAGTATTTTGGCAGCAGTGTGCAAGAGGCCTTATGTTTGTGGTAAAAATATTTGATTACTGTCAGACATGCTTGTAGAGGAACGATCATTGCCCAGTCCAAGGATTATGGATTTGATTGGACAGCTATGTCTGCTGATACCTATCTAAACTGTATCATGTATCTAAACCTAAAAACAAAAAAATTATATATTGCAGCTTACCAGCCCTTAAATAAGGTGGTTTATTTATTTTTCTTTCTTAAGGCATATCTATGGTAAAACCTAAAATCATATATTCATTTCCACATTCTATTTCTATTATTTCTAACCTACTTCTATAAATCTGAAGGTTCTTGAAGTTTGTAAACATATTATGTAAAGATCCCCACACATTTTCTTCTTTGAATTCTTTGACACATCGTCACTATGCCCTGTGGGTAAGCACTGCTGTGCCACACATTTTACAGAGCTTGCCTCCTTTATTTTCAACGGTTAATCCTGCAAATAACATACTTTGGGGTTGATTTATGAAACTTGCACTTTGCAAAGCTCCAGAGCTTAGTAAATGAGCAAAAGCTCTGCTCACTTCCATCAACCAATCATGTGCCAGCAAAAATGCTGTCTTTTTTTTATTTTCCTTGCACGTGATTGGGTGCTTTTTGCAAAGTGAAGCCTTACCTCATTTACTAAGTTCTGGAGCAACTGCACTTGCAGAGGGCAAACAAAGTGCACAGTCTATTTGCCTTTAGTAAATCAACCCCTTTTTTTCGCTACTCTTATTTCTCCATTGTGTCTATGGAAGGAGCTGTGGTTGTCACACAGGCTGGACTTCAAATATATCTGCCTTTGTAAATCTCCATTACATGGTAGTTGATGGGATAAATAGTACACAAGGGGGTTGATTTACCAAAACTGCAGAGTGCAAAATGTCTAAAACGTGAGACGTCAAAACCATTTAGTTGGGGGAACACATGATAAATAGGGTAGTTGATGGTACATTA
>BLSH010099990.1:457888-468090 GCA_018402905.1 Glandirana rugosa | reverse complement strand
CCCCCCCCCCCCCCCCAAATGACCCCATTTTGGAAAGTAGACACTCCAAGCTATTTGCTGAGAAGTATTTTCAGTATTTTGCAGATCTCACATTTTGTCACAAAGTTTTGAAGTTTGAAAAAAGTAAAAAAAAAAAAAATTCTGCTTATTTCTTCATTTTCCTAAACAAATGAGAGCTGCAAAATACTCACCGTGCCTCTTAGCAAATACCTTGGGGTGTCTACTTTCCAAAATGGGGTCATTTGGGGGGGGGGTTTTGTGCTACCTTTACATTTCAGGACCTCCAAAACCGTGATAGGTACTGAGGAGTAAAATCACCATTTTATGCCCTTAGAAATCCTGAAGGCGGTGATTGGTTTTCGGGGTCCCGTACATGGATAGACTCACAAAAAGTCTCACACATGGGGTATCCCTGTACTCGGAAGAAGCAGCAGAATGTATTTTGGGGTTTAATTCCACACATACCCATGGCATGGGTGAGCAATATATAATTTCAGTGATAACGTTGTGTAATTTTTTTTTTTTTGCACTTTTCAATCATTTATGACAAACAAATAATATATTCCATGGACTCAACATGCCTCTTAGAAAATAGCTTGGGGTGTCTACTTTCCAAAATGGTGTCATTTGGGGGGGTTTTGAACTGTCCTGGCATTTTATGCCCAACATCACCCACTCTTCTAACCACTTGAACCACCAAGTTATTTCTGACACTTTTTATTTACATGAAAAAATCCTTTTTTTTGCTAGAAAATTACTTTGAACCCCCAAACATTATATATTTTTTTAAAACAGAGGCCCTACAGATTTAAATAGTGGGTGTTACAATTTTTTTTTTCACAAAGTATTTGCGCAGCGATTTTTCAAACGCAATTTTTGGGGAAAAAAAACACTTTTTTGAATTTTAATGCACAAAAACATACTATTTTGCCAAAATGTTTGGTGAAATATAAAAGTTGATCTCATGCCGAGTGCATAGACACCAAATATGACATACTTTAAAAATGACGCACACCCGCAAAGTGGTAACAAACTATATACATTTTTAAAAGCCTTTAAAAGCTTTTACAGGTTACCACTTTAGATCTGCAGAGGAGGTCTACTGCTAAAATTACTGCCCTCGATCTGGCGTTCGCGGTGATACCTCACATGCATGGTGAAATTGTTGTTTATATACGACTTGAAACTGACGCTTGCGTCCACCTTTGCGCGCGTGCACGGGGGGGCAGGGGTGCATTTTTTTTTTATTCTTATTCATTTTGCTTTTTTTTTATTTTTACACTGTCCCTTTCATCTTTTTCTTTTTCTTTTATCATTTTTATTTTTATCACAGGGATTTTAAATATCCCCTATGATAAAAATAGGTATTGTCGCATATAATTTTTTTTTCATTTTGGGGTCTACTAAGCTCTAGATCTTTCCCCAGCCCTTAAAGCATCTGACCACACCAAAATCGGTTTGATAAGATGCTTCCCCAATTTCCCAATGGCGCTTTTTATATCTGGCGAAACTGAAGTCACAAAATGCTCGTAGCCTCCGGTTTCTTAGGCCATGGAGATAATTGGAGCCATTCTAGTCTTCAATCAGCTCTATGGTAAGTTAACAGAACCACCAGCTGCATTCTCACGTTCCCCAGTGGGACAGGAGAGCCTGAGAAGACCAGCAACATACTAGTATGTCGCTGGTCCTTGTTGGGCATATATTGTAATGTTCTTTTTTTCATGAAAAAAATAATCAATCGGTGGGTATGCCCACCATTAGAAAACCTCCCTTCATCCTCCCACTTCTAATGGTGGGCATAGCCACTTATAAAAAAAAATATACCGGAGTATAGGGGCAATCCGCCCCAATTTCCACCCACTGCCCCTATGCTCCGGTATATTTGCTCTTTTTTTAACTGTGGTGGTGAAATCACCGCCAACAGCGCTGGAGTCGCTGCTTTATATATGGTGGGAGCAAACGCTATTGCTGTCACCCTAAATAAATCAGCTCTGCAGCTGGCGTACCTGAAAATTAAATACAGATTAATAAAAACAGTAACACATAAAAAAATTATATTCCTGCTAAGAATAAAAAAAAAAATTACATGTTACATAAAAACATTGCATACCTGCAAAAAAAAAACCCAACTATAATAAACCGCAACAAAACATTACAGATATGCATAAATAACAATAGAGAGAGCAATAGAAAGAGAATAGAGAGAAAATGGAGATAGAAAAACAAGAAACGTACAACTGTTTTTGGTTTTTATTTTTTTAAATTTGTTTGGTTTTTATAACTTTTTTTTTTTTTTGGTACGCTTATTTTTTTATAACAATAAACAATAAAGGTTAGGGTCTCCAAAAATGCGGTGACATCTTTGGAGACCCTGTGAAAGTGTGTCCTAATTCTATGTAGTGCTGTTCCCTACGCTAATACTCAACTAATGAATGGTAGTGCTCGAAACAGTGACCGATGCAGAGACCAGGCTGGTCCAAACAGGTGGGGCAATAATATCGGGTGTCACGCCTGTATCCGCGTCGTTGACAGACAAGACATCTTTTTTGGGGGTATCGTTGGGTAGGGATACCAGGGATGGCATGTGGATAATGCTGTCCATGCAGCTGGCTCACTGCACATGGATCGGGAACTTGGGGTGCAGAGCCATCTAGATACAGAAGGGCTCTGATGATCTCTTCCTGGAATTGCAGGAGAGGTCCAGTCCGTCCTCACGCTTTGTATAGCACAAAAGCGTTCAGCAAAGCCAATTGAAAGAAGTAAATAGACACTTTTTTGTACCAGCGTCTGGATTTACGGGCAATTAAGTAGGGCGCCATTAACTGGTCATTGAGGTCCACCCCTCCCATATTAAGGTTATATTGGTGGACAGAGGGGTTTCTCCACAATACCAGTCGCCCTTCTAATTTGGACAGGCGCGTCTGCATGAATAGAGGAAAGAATGAAAACATCCTTTATATCCATCCACTTCATCGCGAGCAAATTACCACATCTCAAGCAGGCTCTCTCCCCCCGACTAAGTCGGGAATCTACCAGCCGTTGGGGGACGCCCTGGCGATTAGGTCGCGCGGTGCCACATGCGCCAATTTGGTGATCAAGTAAATGACTAAAAAGTGGCAAGCTTGTGTAGTAATTGTCCACGTACAAATGGTACCCCTTTCCGAATAAGGGTGAGACCAAGCTCCACACAATTTTACCAGCACTCCCCATGTAGTCTGGGCATCTTTCCGGCTCTATGCTGCTATCTAGGCCCTCATAAACCATAAAACTACATGTATAGCCTGTGGCCCTGTCACAGAGCTTATACAACTTGACCCCGTATCTGGCACGCTTGTTGGGGACAAACTGCTTGAAAACAAGACGGCCATCAAATTTAATCAGGGACTCATCCACGCACACAACTTGGTTGGGAATAAAATGTGCTGCGAACATCTGGTTGAAGTGGTTTATGAGGGGCCGAAATTTGAAGAGCTGGTAAAATTCAGGGTCTCCATATGGACCATCGAGTCGATTGTCACTGAAGTGCATGAACCGCAGAATCTGTTCGTATCGTGTCCTGGCCATGGAAGCAGATTAGACATACATGTAATGAATTGAGTCACTGGACCAATATAACCGCAATTCAGGTAGATGATGTATGCCCATGTTGACGGTGAGGCCCAGAAAGGTCTTAAATTCGGAAACCGTAATTGGTTTCCAAGTTCTGGCAAGGGACAAATGGGGATTAGCGGCGATGTATTGACCAGCGTATAAATTGCTTTGGTCCACAATAGATCTATAGAGATCTTCGGTGAAATACAGCGAAAAAAAATCAATGGCCCTAAAATCAACTGTATTCACCTGAATTCCGGGTTGGGCAGTGAATGGGGGAAGTACGGGCGCTGCATCAGTGGTGGGTTGCCAATCAGGGTTTGCAAGCGCGTGAGGAAGGGCACTATGGGCTCTGCGGGCCTGTGTTCTTCGTCTTCGTGGCTGCGGGGCATTACTCGTGCTAGCCACACCAGCTTGAACTGCACTTATGGGACTCGTCACGTCACCAAGTGATACTGCAGTGCTGGTTGTATGACCAGGATGTACTAGGCCGCTGGTGCTTGCCAGCTCACCAGAAGGGGTAGCAGCGATAGTACTGGGTCTCTGCTCCATACGAGAGCCCTGCGGTTCATGCGCCAGCTAAACGGGATCTGGTACGCCTGACCTTAGCAGGGACCACCCAATCGTCCAAACTATCTGTCATGGAGCCGCTGTCGAATATCAACTCGATTGGTGAGTCTGAATCTGACAGTGAGTCTTCCCCATCGCTCTCATCTGTCATACTCACAATCGCGTAGGCCTCTTCACCAGTGTACCTCGGATTAGACATGGCCTCTAAATGTATAGCTACACAAGTGAGACTCACAGGCAAAAAAGTGCACCTGGTTGTCAGAGCCTGTGTCAAGTCGCTACCAAATTCACTGTCAGAATTCGCAGCGATCGGGCGTGATCTCTGCGAAGGCTGCAGATATGTGTTTTGTAAGTGACAGCGATCTATTGATCCGTCACTTGGGTGGGCTGGGCTGGGCAGGGCAGAGAGGCTAAACGCAGGTGTTAGCAGTTATCTGGGCTGATACCGCTAACACTGCGTTTTTTAGAACACTAAATCTAAGGGGGACGCTAATATAGATCTGATCAGATCGCAGATATTGATCTGATCAGATATTACAATAATATCTTGCACCTACCTAATGTGTGAGTGCGTGTCAGAGTACCTCGCTAACTGGCCCTGCCTGGTATTTACGCTGACCCTAACGCACGCTAAAACCTAACTGGGCTCACCGCCGGGCAATCGGGGGTTAAAACCTATAAATGGTATATAAAATAATATACCGCGGGTAATCAGATGGGGGAAAAAAACTATATAGCTAGCTAGCATCACCCGTGACACTTATACGGTGATCACAGGTGACAGGGGGCAATCAAGGGGTTAAAACCTTTATTGGGGGGGGCAAGGGGGGTATTTACACCTAACTAGGCCTAGTACTATCTACCCTAACACTGATTTAGTGTCACAAGGGTCGCAAGTACAGCGATCGGTAAAAATCTGATCGCTGCACTATATGACACTGTGACAGGGGGTGACAGGGAGTGAAAGGGTTAACTGGGGGGTGATCAGGGGGCGATCAAAGGGTTAAATGTGCCTATGTGACCTGGTGTCAGTGTGCTGTTTGTGCAACTCACGTTTTTAGATGTCCTCTCTCCTCTCTGCAACGGAAAAGAAAGCAGAGAGGGGAGATGACATCACTTCCCCTACCTGTGTTTACATTTCACAGGTAGGGGAAGAAATCCCATTCGCTGGACGATCAACATGAATAGACCAAAATCCATTGGTCTATTCATGTTGACTGAACGGTCCGGCAACGAATGGGACCGCCGCGACCGCGCTGGAGGGCGCGCGCACGCACCCTCTAGCTGTGCACGCGATCGCCGCCTATTTACGGCGATTCGTGCAGAGCTGCCAGACTGCCGCCGTGAAAAGACGGCGCGCGGTCGGGAACCAGTTAAGCTCACTGTATATGTCTATTTTCTCCAATTTCCTTAAGAATTGCTGTGATCTACCAACCCCCTGGACCATTATCAGCTGTCCTTGATGACTTCTCTGCCTGGCTACCCTATTTTCTCTCTTCTGAAATTCTCACAATCCTTCTCGGCGACTTTAACATCCTGTTAATCTTAACACTCCTGCTACTTCTAAACTTCTCAGTCTAGCCTCCTAATTTGACATGAAGCAATGGGTACAGGCTTCTACCCACTCTGATGGCAACACCCTCGATCCTGTATTATCTTATCAATGCACTCTATGCAACATCTCCAACAATCCTTTTCCTCTCACTAATCACTAAATTATTCGTTTTACTCAGTACCTGTCTTCCACCACCTTTCCCTCCAATTCTCTAACAATCACCGGTAGAAACCTTCGCCACTTCAACCCTTCTCTTCTTTATTCTGCTACTGACCACCTCTATGACAAAATCTCACCCTTGACCTGCCCCAATCCACCCTGGATGAGCTGGCCCCCTCATTGCACACAGAATCAGGCCCCGACCCCTACAACCCTGGCAAACAGATGACACCAAAAGTCTCAAAAAACATAGCCGTGCTCTTGAGCATGTGTGGTGTGGGGCATTATTAGGGTGTGCCCCCCAAGTATATATCTATTTGTCTATTGCAGATCCTGACCAGATCTCTTGGGCTGGAGCACCCCACCTATTCATAATTGCTTCTAATTAGTGTCCACCTGAGACATAGGAAGAGTTCTCTAGATCTCCCATTAGGAGGAGTGTATTGCTCCCATGGTTAAGAGACAGAATCTCCCATTCTATGGTAGTGTAGGACCCACTAAGACGGGGGCCTGTGCAGTAGGAGTGGGCTAAGCACTCTATGGGCATATTGTGTGACAGACTCCCCTTATTTTGGTTGAAGATGTCCTGGTCCATTTGGCAAGAGAGATGCCATGTGGCTAGGATTACTGTATGCACTCGCGCTCCTGCAGCAGCCTACCCTGGGCCTTTTGGCATGAGAGATGCCATGTGGATAGGATTACTGCACACACTCACGCTCCTGTAGCAGCCTAGCCTTCTTCTTCCCTTGTCCATTTGGCATGAGAGATGCCATCCAGCTAGGATTACTGCACCCACTCCTTGTGCTCCTGCAGCAACCTACCCTGGGCCATTTGGCATGAGAGATGCCATCCAGCTAGGATTACTGCACGCACTCGTTCTCCTGCAGCAGCCTACCCTGGGCCATTTAGTGTGAGAGATGCCATGTGGCTAGGATTACTGCACGCACTCCTCGCACTCCTGCAGCAGCCTACCCTGGGCCATTTGGCATGAGAGATGCCATGTGGCTAGGATTACTGCACACACTAGCTCTCCTGCAGCAGCCTACCGTGGACCATTTGGTATGAGAGATGCCATGTGGCTAGGATTACTGCACCCACTCCTTGCACTCCTGCAGCAGCCTACCCTGGGCCATTTGGCGTGAGAAATGGCATGTGGCTAGGATTACTGCAAGCACTTGAGCTCCTGCAGCAGCCTAGCCCGGGCCATTTGGTGTGAGAGATGCCATGTGGCTAGGATTACTCTATGCACTCCTTATGCTCCTGCAGCAGCCTACCCTTTTTCTTATTCTTCCCTGGTCCATTTGGCATGAGAGATGCCATGCGGCTATGATTACTGCACGCATATGCACTCCTGCAGCAGCCTACCTTGGGTCATTTGGCATGAGAGATGCTGTTAGGAAAACGGCTGCTCGTACGCTATCCCATGCACGTGCGCGCTAATGGTGCCAAAGACAGCCTATTTAAACTGGAAACACCCTGCAGCAGATGCTGTCCATTCTACAGCATTACCGTGACCCCAGTGACCACATTTGAGAGACTTTCCTGCACCTGTGACCCCGGCTTTATTTGGACTTGTTGCTTTCTGCCTGCCCTGACTCCCATCCTGGCTACGACTACCCTGATCCTCCTGTACCTTTGCTGACCGCACATTGCCGACCCTGCTTCCACCTGACCACCCGCCTGCCTGCTCCACTTGTACCGCATTGCCGGCCTGTTGCCGACCCAGATTGCATGACCACTCTTCAGCCTGGACAAGCTTCAGTGGACATCTCACATACCAGCAAGTGACCCAGTCCAACCCTCGTGCCCCCTATGCTCTTGGGCTCCCTGTCTGCACTACCAGGGGTTCTTGAACCAGGGCCGCAAGAGAGGTGACCCCCTGCATAAGCCAGACTCAACCGCCAAGTACGTGACAGATGCCATGTGGCTAGGATTACTGCACACACTACTTGCGCTCCTGCAGCAGCCTGCCCTTCTTCATTTTCTTCTTCTTCCCTGGTCCATTTGGCATGAGAGATGCCATGCGGCTATAATTATCGCCCCATACAGATATACTGCGTGATCTGTGCTTCCGTTTAGGGTGCCGGCCAATGATTGATTGCTGGCTGCCGCTGATCGGCTCTTCAGGGAAGGGAGCTAAGTAATTTAAACAACACAGTGCTCCAAGCACCGACAGGCGATCTTGCTGTTTTTTTTATTCTCTACAAAGCAGGGAAAAAACAGCAAGTTCGCTCAGTAAAAAAAGCACATAACACACGCAGTAAACACTGTTAGGCAGGCATTTAACCCCTTGATTGCCCATAGATGTTAACCCCTTTTTAGCCAGTGTCATAAGTACATTGGCAGTGTATAGTATTAGGAATGATCACTGTATTAGTGTCACTATTAATGTCAGTGTCAGTCAGTTAGTGTACCCCCAGCCAGCGTCGGTTAGTGTCAGATTGCCCGCCATACTATCACAGTCCCACTATAAGTTGTTACTGGCATTACTAGTATAAGAAAAAATGTAAAAAAATTCCAGTATCTATACCAGACGCTATAACTTTCATGCAAACCAAATAATATACACTTATTGGGATTTTGTTTTACCAAAGACGTAGCAGAATACATTTTGGCCTAAATTCATGAAGAAATTTGATTTTTAAAATGCTTTATTGGATATGTTTTATAGCCGAAAATAAAAAATATTGGGTTTTCTCTTCAAAACGTTCCATCTTTTTTTCGTTTAGGCCACAAAAAATAAACCCAGTGGTGATCAAATACAACCAAAAAAGCTCTATTTGTGTGGAAAAAGATGATACAAATGCATGCAGTGTTGCATGACCGCGCAATTGCCAGTTAAAGTAGTGCAGTGCCGAATAGACAAAAATGCCCTAGTCATAAAGGGAGTAAAATCTTCCAGAGGTCATGTGGTTAAAATCTTGTATCTGCCAGACATGAAAGGTAGGTAAATGATAAAAGTGTAAAAAAAAAAGCCCAGGCCATGGCAGGTAAAATAATCAGCTTGTCATCCAGGTATGGATAGCTTCAGCTTGGACCAATGTAACTATGTGTATACCATAGGCGTGCACATGTGTCACTGATTGTGGTCCTGATTCTTTCTATTGCCTGGCCTTCCTCCCGTGTTGTGCCCCCCTTGTCCGCAGTGCTGCTGGCTTCCCTCCTCTTCTCCTGGCTCCTGCGGGGAGGTTTCAGAATGGAGAGTGAGGGAAGGGGCTGGTATATATGTCATTTACTGGCCCCTTCCTTTTCTAAATGAACACACTCACTGAGTTCATGCATACCGGAAGCATAGTAAACCGTGTTTACTATGCTTCGGTTTGTAAATGAACAGGAAGCCTTTAAGCACAGTATCCTGTTCACTCACTGCCCAGTGCAGCTGAGGCTGCAGAGAAAGGCATGTGAGTTTGATGTTTGGGGTGCACACCCTAATGCAACAGGCTGCGCACATCTATGGTGTATGCCATACCAGGGTGATGCCCCTGGAATCTGGAAACCAATGAAGTAGACACCAGTACTCCAGTGATCTCCACTTGCTTTCAGGGCCTGCATCAAGCAACTGTCTGGCTGCATTGTGAACACTGGAGGTCAGTTGCTTGGCACAGGCGCCATTCAGAGCCGGTTCACAATGGAGCGGCGCGACTTGCAGGGCAAAGCAAGTCGCCCCGTTTGAGGTTACCTCAGCGCGGCTTGCAAGGAGACTTCTTTACATAGAAGTCAATGCAAGTCGCGCTGAGGTCACCCCGAAAATAGTGCAGGAACCTTTTTCTAAGTCGGAGCGACCTGAGTCGCTCCTATTAGAACGGTTCCATTGCACTGCATGGGGACGACTTGTCAGGCGACTTGAGTCGCCTGACAAGTCCCCTCAGTGTGAACCAGCTCTCAGAATGCTTTGCACTTTTTCAATTAATGCAAAACGTTCATTGGTTGGATGAGGTGGAAATGTGGAACAGGAATGTCACGTTCTGAAAGGAACACTGCTATTATCTTATTTATAAAAAAAATGTAATAAACTTACTCTGCAGTGATTGGCGCTGTAGGAGTTTTTGGTATGTTCACGGGTACACTGAGGCTGGGTTCACACTGGTCCGATTCTCGGACCTACATGAAGAGCACAAGTTGCATTACGTCACAAAAACGGAAAATTTACTATCAAATACTTACCGTAATTTTCCTTTCCTGATGGACTCCATGGCAGCATACGTATGGGTTAACCCCGCCTCCACTCCTCCCCTATAGGACCGAAAGTCTTGCACTGTAAGGACAAGGTGTAAAGGTGGAGTAGGTTGGTTACTTGCAAAACGTAATTAACTTTTTCACGTTTCGT
>BLSH010099990.1:434629-456216 GCA_018402905.1 Glandirana rugosa | reverse complement strand
CATGGCCTAATTGGCCAATAAGGCATCCCTGCCACTACCTGCACAACCTCTGCTCAGAGTCTTCATAGAACCCCGAGGTCGACCAGGACTGGAAGAAATGCACCAGTCCTACCGTATTACCAATGATCAGGGCATTTGTGCCTGAAAACCTCCACATGTAGATGCTGGTCGTCGTTGTCCAACTGGACTCTGGAAATAAAGTCTGCTAGAATATTCTGGACTCTGGGGACATAAGCCGCTGAGGTGTTGGCTTGAATCTTCTGAGCCCAAGACATAATTGGCTCCTGCTTCCCATAATAGAGAACAAGCTGTGAGTCCTTCTGTCTTAACATAGGAGACCACCGTAGTGTTGACTAACCTAAGAGCATCGGCACTCCCTTCCTCATATAGTGAAAGGCCTGTGGGGTGCAGAAGGCCGTCCATAGTATCAGAATGTTTAACACAATCCTGTGAAATTGACAGCCCCGTCTGTCTTGAGCTATCCCCGACAGGCAGCGAGCCCCCCAGTCCATATTGGTAGCATCGGACGTGATTGTGAACCAGGAAATGGGGAAATGGAAATGGCAAATTACTCAGTTCCTCCACTGCAGTCATCAGGAGACTCGCTCTCATGATTGAGGTAATGTAGATGACTTGAATTTTGCTTCCTGGCTCCACTGCTGGAGAAACCCCTTCCGGAAGGGCCATCTTCTCCAGCCTCCACTTGACCCCTTCAAAATCGTAGACACCATAGTGTCAATCATTTTAGACACTGCAAGGCGCGCAGGGACGAAGACAAGGCCAGGATTATTCTGTTCCAGCACCTTAGGAACCAGAGTCAAGGCAATAATCCTCTTGATTATATTGCACTGAGCTCCGAGGCATACAGGAGACTGAGTGGGCTCCAGGTGACTTACCAGAATCAGCTGCCATCTGAATTTGAGGAGCATCGAAAAAACCTGAGCTCTGGGCTCCAGCAACTGCCCTTTGTTTTGGGACACTAGGAGAAATACATCCACGTAACTCAGCAGGCATATGCTCCTTGTTTTGATAAAGACCATAACCACCAATAAGACCCTGAAAATAGACAGGGTGATGATGAAAGCCCAAATGGCTGGAGCTGGAGATGGTCCTGACCTATAGTGAAACAAAGGAACTTGCAGAAGTCTTCTACAATGGGCACATGAAAGTAAGCATCTTACGTCTACTGGAAACAAGCTTGCTGACAATTGTATCAGGTGTGCAAGGTTCAAACCAGGCCTCCGAAAGCTGTTCTCCTTCATGACCAGAAAGAGGGACGAGTACCTGCCCTGAAATCTCTCGCATTAGAAAACTGGCACGGCAACACTTTGCGACACCAGTGACTTTGAATGTAAAGCCTGAGTATATGTTATCTTTATCTCAGTGTGAGGTAAAAACCACTGAAATGAATCCGAGATGAAGCAGACCTCTGATGGACCATGCATGTCCCCAAGAGACCATTTTGATGTCCCAATAGTCTAAGGCCCAAATTCAGTTGCTTCTTGATACTTGAGTTCAAGCTTCTAGCATGCTTCTGAGGGGAAATCTGGTCTCCACACCAGCTCTTCCTAAAATCCAGACCTGGGCTGTAAAAACGTGCAACCCTCGCATGCGCCGAACTTTGTTCTCTAGACTGCTGTCTTCCAGACTTTCAGGCGCCGGCCCTGAGGCAGGACCCTAGCTTGCCAACTGTGGCCCGGGATGCGGTGCCAGTCAGCTTGCAAAGATGAAGCTCCCTCAAAGGGAAGGCTATATTATGCCTGATAGTGGCGGGATCAGCAGGCCCAGGCCCTATCCATAGCACACACTTGCCGTAACTGATGAGAGCATAACCCGTGCCACCATGCAGATGATGCTACCATGGAAACCGACACCAGCTCCGGATCCTGAAGTATAGCGTTTCTGACAACGCTCCTGAGTACTGGGTCCACATTTCCATCCCTTTTTTTCCTTTTATTTTTTTTATTTTTTTTTTTTTATATATGGCCACAAGAGCCCAGACCAACCCTTGGGCCATTCACTGTGTCTTCTAAGGAAAGCGACACGTTTGCTCATAAGGTATATCTCGAGACCTTGCTTATCCAAAATGATGTCCCCTAGTTCCTTTGGAATGGGGAGAATAGAACACTCTCTCTGAGGTTACATCTCCACTATTGCGACCCCAAAGTCGCACGATTCAGAGCGCGACTCTGGAGTGTGACTAAGTGCAGCCCTCATTCCCACTTTACGGTCTCTGGATCAGAGTTGCATCAAAAGTCTCACCAAAGTAGTGCAGGAACCTTTCCAGAGTTGCTGCAACTTTAAGTCGCATAGATTGGAATGCATGACAAGTCGCACTGGAGGAAAACAGAGCCCAAGGTGCTTACAGAACTTCCTCTTGCCTTGCAGGGGACTCCACAGGATCTATTCCTGTAAATGCACCCCTCATTGCCTTAACAAAAGGCGTTATCAGGGTAAAGAGACTTATTTCCCTCTGGACCACTGTTGGAGGTCTTTATAGATGGATGGCTTGATGGAACAGTTCCCGTTCTTCCTGGCCATCCTAGCGGGAGAACATGCCGCAATGGCTATTGAAATTTTAATGTGGCTTACATTCCACTCTTTAAGGGATCTTTGCGCCACATGTCTCATCAGAGATTCCATCTGTTGGAAATCACTATCCCCTTCTCCAACCACCTGGGCTTCAGCATAGCTCATGCAGAGACTTACCCTCTGAGACCGGAGTCCCGCATCCCCAGTAGGCTCCCTTCTTGGAGCAACTGACAGTGGTGGGTGCGTGAAGGGGAATTCATAGCTTCTACTATGAAGGCTGGGCCTTGACAGTGCCCTATGCCAATACATTTGGAAGAGGCATGTTGTGACCTAATGAGGTCTTTATCATCTTGTGCCGTGTCTTATTACTTCGACCTAGAAGGAAAAAATAAGGAAAACAAAATAGGATAGAAAGGGAATGGATAAACTCAAAAGAGTACCCAGGTCAGCAAGGAAAGGAAAGGGTTAAACCCCCCTCTCAAACTTGCTGCACAAGGGCTGGCCACCAGGGGGGGGGGCAGTGAAATCTCCACAGTGCAAAACTGCACAGCCAGACAACCTGCCCAGCTGATCAAAGCATAGCAGAATTACACAGGCAGCTTACCAGGAAGTTAATGCAAAGCATATACCTGGTAATTGCACACAGCATTTAGGGAACACTGCTGAAAGCTGCCCATAGAGAAATCCCTATATCAACAGTACTGACCGCTGATTGAACTTCTCCACTGAAATGATGCCACCGCCGCCCACAGTGCGCATGCACTGGGTCTCTGGTCAGGAGTAACCTGGGGACACCCGGCTGAAAGAGAAAGCAGTGGCTTGGAACGCCCAATGCGCTCCAGCCGCCATAGACTGGAAAACACAAGAGACAGGGAAGAAAACAGACAACCACACACTGCTGCCATGGAATATGTAATATAAAAGGTATACATCACCGCACACGGCACGAACACAGATCTGTGATTCAATCCTGCTTCCACGATCGACCCGGACCAGGTAGGCTGATCACGCCGTACTTGGGGCAGATAGGGCCACCCGCTAATAGCTGGGCTGTCTGGCCATTGCGCCGCTTGCGCGCCTCTTCCAATTGCCCACTCCATACCTCGCTAACAGCTCAGGCTTATTGGAGTATTGCGACCTGTCTTCCCAGTGGTCGCTGTTGGCCGGACTTGATCGTGGAGAGGAAAAAATTCAGGTAATCTCTTACGCCTCTTCCAATTGCCCCGTCCATACCTCGCTAATAGCTCAGGCTTATCGGAGTATCGCGACCTGTCTTCCCAGTGGTCGCTGTTGGCCGGGCTTGACCGTGGAGAGGAAAATATTCAGGTAATCAAATAATCGAACCAGTCCTTAGGAGGAGGACAAAAAAGGAACACGGCCTTCGGCTCAGAGCAAAGATTTATGGGAGTGGGGTCCTATAGGGGAGGAGTGGAGGCGGGGTTAACCCATACGTATGCTGCCATGGAGTCTGTCAGGAAAACAATGATTCCCTATGAGAGCCGTCCTAACTGCTCCGATTTGTGTTTTTCAAAGTCGGACCGACTTTGAAAAAGGTTCCTGTACTACTTTTGTCCGACTTTGATCCTACTTCAGCCCATTGAAAGGCATTGAATTCGGATCAAAGTCGGATCAGTGTCTTCACTGATCCGACTTTGGCATGCGACTTGTGCTCTGGGGATCATGAAGGGGAACTCCAAGCCAAATTTAAAAAAAACTGGCATGGGGTCCCCCTCCAGGATCATACCAGGCCCTTTGGTCTGGTATGGATTTTAAGGGGAACCCCCACGTCGAAAAAACGGCGTGGGGTCCCCCCCACAATCCATACCAGACCATTATCCGAGCACGCAGCCCGGCAGGCCAGGAAAGGGGGTGGGGACGAGCGGGCGCCCCCCCCCTCCTGGACCATACCAGGCCGCATGCCCTCAACATGGGGAGTATGGGTGCTTTGGGGCAGGGGGGCTCTGTGCCCCCCACCCCAAAGCACCTTGCCCCCATGTTGATGAGGACAAGGGCCTCTTCCCGACAACCCTGGCCGGTGGTTGTCGGGGTCTGCGGGCGGGGGCTTATCGGAATCTGGAAGCCCCCTTTAACAAGGGGGCCCCCAGATGCCAGCCCCCCACCCTATGTAAATGAGTATGGGGTACATCGTACCCCTACCCATTTACCTGGAAAGAAATATGTACAAAAAAAAAACCACACAGCTTTTTAAAATATTTTATTAAATCTGCTCCGGCGGTCTTCTCCCCTCTCCGGTGTCTTCTTTTCTTCGGCTCTTTCATCTTCTGAGGCGTCTTCTGCTCTTTTGCCGGTCTTCTCCGCTGTCCCCTTCCCTCTTTTCTTCTTCTTTTCTTCTTCCCATTTTGATACGACGAGATCTCCTTCATGAATGCCCTCTCTGCTCTGTGCTGTGCCTTATATTGGCATGGGGCGTGGCCACCAGATGACATCACCTGGAGGCCCCGCCCCATATGAGGTCACATCCTGGGGGCGGAGCTGTGACAGCATATGGGGGCAGGGCTTCCAGGTGATGTCATCTGGTGGCCACGCCCCATGCCAATATAAGGCACAGCACAGAGCGGAGAGGGCATTCGTGAAGGAGATCTCGTCGTGTCAACATGGGAAGAAGAAAAGAAGAAGAAAAGAGGGAAGGGGACAGCGGAGAAGACCGGCAAAAGAGCAGAAGACGCCTCAGAAGATAAAAGAGCCGAAGAAAAGAAGACACCGGAGAGGGGAGAAGACCGCCAGAGCAGATTTAATAAAATATTTTAAAAAGCTGTGTGGTGTTTTTTTTGTACGTATTTCTTTCCAGGTAAATGGGTAGGGGTACGATGTACCCCATACTCATTTACATAGGGTGGGGGGCCGGCATTTGGGGGCCCCCTTGTTAAAGGGGGCTTCCAGATTCCGATGAGTCCCCGCCCGCAGACCCCGACAACCACCGGCCAGGGTTGTCGGGAAGAGACCCTTGTCCTCATCAACATGGGGACAAGGTGCTTTGGGGTGGGGGGCGCAGAGCCCCCCGCCCCAAAGCACCCATACTCCCCATGTTGAGAGCACGCGGCCTGGTATGGTCCAGGAGGGGGGCCGCTCGCTCATCCCCACCCCCTCTCCTGGCCTGCCGGGCTGCATGCTCGGATAAGGGTCCGGTATGGATTTTGGGGGGGGCCCCCACGCTGTTTTTTTCGGCATGGGGTTCCCCTTAAAATCTGTACCAGACCGAAGGGCCTAGTATGCTCCTGGAGGGGGACCCCATGCCAGTTTTTTTTTAATTTGGCGTGAAGTTCCCATTCAAAATCCCCAGAGCACAAAGTGCTTCGGGATCAAAGTCGGATCCTTGTTCACAGACAAACGGTCCTACTTTGACCCTATGTAGGACCGTAAATTGCACAGCAAAGTAGGATCAAAGTTGGACCGGTTTTTGGTCGGATAGTGTGAACCCAGCCTAAAGGAGAACTAAGACTGAGACTGAACCAGCTGATATTAATTTGCACTGACAAGGGGCAGGACTGCTTTCTAATTACTGATAGATTTCAGCTGTGTCTTGGCTTTCCATGCCTTTTTGCACCTCCCTTTCTTCATGTGTTCAATACTTTTTTCCTGTGTCATTCCATTTTATTACACATAACTTCATTTCTGAACTTATTTGTTTTGGTTTCTTTGTATGTATGGATTGCATGGGTTCTTACTGACATGGTGAAAATTTCAAGTGCAGGGAATACAATGTAAAAAAAGGTTATTTTAAAAAAGAATTCTGATGACAAAAGAAGATTTTTATCTGCATCCAATTATCCTGGTCTTTTCTAATCACGGCCCTGTTTTATGGGAGTTTATAAAAATCTTGATATTTTTCAATGTACAGTTCTACCTGGAAAGTGTAAATGATATATAAGAGCGACACTTTACATACACACAAGTGGGGAAGTAAAGTTAGAAGCGGTGTTTGTTCCTCCTGCAGCTTCTCTCTGAGGTGTAGTTATTGGTGAAGTGTGTTGCACCACATGGGAGGTAGTCATCTAGAAAGGACCATTGATTGTGCTATGAAGCTTTTCTTGTGTATGTGAAGCCCCCTTAGGGGTATTCTAACTCGTGGTGCTCACAGTATTCCCATGACAGAAAATTAAATTTTACAGCATCCATAAAACTGCCAAACTGCCTCTTAGTTCTTCAGCCTTAAGCCAGATTAGGTGATTCCCCAAACAGCAATGCAGAAAACAACGGTGACCCAGCATTAGCTGCCATTCACTTGAATGAGTGCTAACAACATATATAACTAGCTTACTTAACACTTCTGTCAGCGGCTCCTGGGAGAATGAACTGCGAGGATTACCATCAACATGCTTGTTACTTAATGTGCACCCAGCAGATACATTTATATGTATGGAATAAATGTGTTCTTTAAAATGAAGGCGTGTGTTCTTTCCTTTATCTATAACATAAGGCAAGCATGAATCTAATGGTGGCCATACACTAGATGAAAAATCGTTCAAAAATCTGTCATTTGTTTTTTTTTTTTGTCAAATCAAAAATCGGCTGTGACGTTTTTTGAGCCAAAAAATCAAAGGAAAAGTTTGGAAAACGTCAACTGAAAGGGTAATGTGTTTCTCGCCCGTTAAAAATTGAACTGCTGGTACTGCACATATGTGACCCAGAAGCAAAGACCAAATGAGAATCGGATTCATTTATGTCCACCTAATGATTTATCATTCGGAATTTGGTCATTATATAATGGCAATATCATTTGCTCTCATGAATGCGTGTTCGTTTTTTGAAAGCGTGTTCAAACAATTTTTCTATTGGTGTATGAATTAAAGTGGATGTAAACCCACCACCCACCCAGTATAAACTAATGACACAGTATTAATGTATATATACATGCAAGCCTCCTGCATCTATCCCTACCTTGCAAGTGTCCTTAGTGTAAGCACCAGCAGCTCTGTAAAACTCTGAAATCAGAGGCTGTCTGTGTTTGCTGGAGTTTTATGGGTTGAGTTGTGATGTCACAAGCCTCCCCACCCACCTCTATACTGAGACATTGGGAGGGGAGAGTGTAAAACTTTCTCTGCTGTGTGAAAGAGATAAGCAAATTGCTTGTCACTCACAGAGCAAGGGGCGGAACGACTGTGTATTTCCCTGTTAGTCAGACTTTCTCTTCCTGAAAAAAGATAAGCTGATTACTCACAGTTGGATTAACTCTTTGTGGCAAGACTGGGCACAGATGATATGACATGCTATACTCTACCAGGCAGTATTATTAATTACATTTTTTTCTTTCGGGTTTACATCCACTTTAACCCCTTCCTTACTGGGCACTTAAACCCCCTCCTGCCCAGACCAATTTTTGGCTTTCAGCACTGTCGCAATTTGAATGACAATTGCGCGGTCGTGCGACGTTGTACCCAAATAAAATTTGCGTCCTTTTTTTCCCCACAAATAGAGCTTTCTTTTGGTGGTATTTGATCACCTCTGCGTCATTTCTGATCGCTGCTATAAACAAAGAATGAGTGACAATTTTGCAAAAAAGAACAATATTTTTTACTTTTTGCTAAAGTACAAATCCATTAAAAAAAATTATTCATCAGTTTTGGCCGATATATATTCTTCTACATATTTTTGGTAAAAAAAAAAATCGCAATCGGCGTATGTTGATTGGTTTGCACAAAAGTTATCGCGTCTACAAACTGGGAATTGATTTATGGCGTTTTTATTATTATTTTTTTTTTTACTAGTAATGGCGGCGATCTGCGATTTTTATTGGGACTGCGATATTGCAGCAGACATGTCGGACATTTTTTACACATTTTTGGGACCAATGACATTTATACAGCGATCATAAATTTAAATATCCACTGATTACTGTGTAAATGTCATTGGCATTGAAGGGGTTAACCAGCAGGGGGCAGTGAAGGGGTTAAATATGTTCCCTGGGTGTGTTCTAACTGTGGGGGGGCAGGGCTGGCTGGGACATGACAGATCTCACTGATCACAGTGATAGGGATCAGTAGATCTGTCATGTCCCCTGTCATGATTTACATCGGCGGTTCCCCGTTCTGAGGCTCCTAAAGGAGATCGGCGGGCTCGGGCGGACATCGAGTCCGCCCGAGCCACGGGCACGCTCGCGCAGCGTGCGGCGCGCACGCGCGCCGCCGCCAGTAGCGCGCGAGGAGCGCGCACAGGGGACGACGTCCATGGACGTCGTCCCGGCATTTCAGATCCACGCTGGAGCCATACTATGGCAATAGTGCGGATCTGAAGTGGTTAAGCAGGGCTCCAGGACAAAGGAATGACCAGTTATTATAATTGTAAAGTGTGACAAGATCAATATTGTCATGTCCGTTATTCATATGCTAACAAAAAATTCTTAAAGCCCAACTTTGGGCAAAAAAAAGTTTTACCTTGCAGTGGGGCTGTGCCCACACTGCAAGGGTTAAAGCGGAGTTCCACCCTTTTAAAAGTCAGCAGCTACAAAAAGTGTAGCTGCTGATTTTTAATAATCAGGCACTCACCTGTCCCATGATCCAGCGATGCGGCCACCTGCTGCCTCGCTGCTCTCCCCCTCCTCTGTGCGGCGGCGGCATAGCAAGTGTGGGCGCCTGGCTTTGGCTTCAAAGCACTGCTGCGTGCTGGGAATGGTCAGTGTATCTTCTGGGACCTGTGACATGTCCCAGAAAATCACCAGGAGGGAGGACAGGTGAACTTCCTTCTGGTTCCGTGGCACCAGGAGAGGAAGTGGGAGCCAGGACCCTGAAAACAAGGCTCCGCCCCCAAAAAAATGACATGCCAATTGTGGCATGTCACGGGGTCACCTACACTTAAAACGGAAGTTCCACTTTTGGGCGAAGCTCTGCTTTAACTGCTCATTTTTGTGTAGGGGATTGGAAAATGGGCATATACTTACCTAATCCTATGATCCTCCCCGCACAATACTCCCCCCATGGCTCCTGCCCCTGAGCAGTCTACTGCGATGGACTGTTGCTGACATCATCAAGACCATAGATCTGCACTAGATGTGAGGATGTCAGGTACAGCCCACTGATTATGGGGGAGCGATGTTCGCCGGTGGAACAGAGGATCGGATAAGTATACAGCTTTCTACTCTCCCCTGGACAAAATGAGCAATTAACCCTTGCAGGGCTGGGTCTGGCTTCTCCCCAAAGACGTGCACTCACGTAGCCGCATCGCAACTGGATTGCATGATCATTTTGTACCATGCGATCCAGTGTAGCCAAACTACACTGCATTTGCAATGCGTCTGGGGTGTTTTTATCTTTGTAGTGACACCCGTAGCGGATTGCAAACATAGCGCGATTGCAATGCAGTGCAGGAAACGCTCAGGAATTGCTGCATTTCCCGCATTGCACGTGTGAGCTCTTCTCAAACTTTTCAACACAGAGGAATCCTTAGGAAAACTTTCCAGTCTCGGGAAACCCCTGCTAAAAATGACTAAATACAACTCATGATACATTAGTGTGATGGTCACTGGGGAGAATGCTCCTTACAGTTGTCACCATTGGGAAGAATTCTCTACTTACAGATTGCTAAAAAGATCAATGGTGTCAGTGGGAACTTATGTGAGAGGCAGACATTGCTGATTGCTAAAGGAACTTCGAGCAACCTCTGGAGCAGGGTTTCTCAACCAGGGTTCCTCCAAAGGTTGCTAGGGGTTCCTTGAGCAATGGTCAATTTCTACCTCTCAGATAAATTCCCAATGACATCATTGATCTTTTTAACTATCTGTAAGGGGGTAATTCTTTCCAGTGAGAGGTAACAATATTACTGCTTCCCCTCCATGTCATTGTAAAATGACGGAGGAACAGGAACCCTATTGCTCTGGGAGGATGTCATATGGCGTCTTGTGACGACCGAGGTGCGGTATCCACTAGACACAGCGGACGACTGATGAGTGTACCAGCCTGTTGCCAGTAGCATGTGATTGCTGTGACCAATCACAGCCGACCACATGACAGCTGTAAACAATTAATGGCTTCCTTTCATGCCATTCATTGTATAAAATTGTGCTGCTAGCTGTGACTGGTCACATGATACAGACAGGGCCAATCACAGCCCATTTGTACCCATGTGATTAGCTGTGGCCAATCACAACAAAACATAAAAAAAAGGAAGGAACAACTGCACCTCAAAGGAAGTCTGAAAAAGTATCTTTGTTTATTTGATCATCAAATTAGCATGGTACAGGATGAACCAGGTCAAAGGCAGACGCGTTTCACACTTAACAGTTATTCATTGGGGCATAGCCAATGAATAAGCACTGTTGTTAAGTGTGAAACGCGTCTGCCTTTGACCTGGTTCATCCTGTACCATGCTAATTTGATGATCCAATAAACAAAGATACTTTTTCGGACTTCCTTTGAGGTGCAGTCGTTCCTTCCTTTTTTTTACATTGCCAGACGGAGACGAGCCGTGGCTAGCACTCACTTATTATTTCCTACAGACTAAATAATTGATTTGGGTTATTTCACCAAAGAAATGTAACAAAATACATTTTGGTCTAAATTTATAAAAGATTATTTATTTGCAAAATTATATAACAGAAACAAAGAAAAAAGTGTTTTTTTTTCCAAGATGTTTGGCCTTTTTTTTGTTTATTTAGCAAAAAATAAAAATAAAAACACAGTTATGATTAAATACCACCAAAAGGTATCTCTGCTTGTTTGAAAAAAAATGATAAAAATGTCATATGGGTACAGTGTTGCATGACCACGCAATTATCATTCAAAGTGTGACAGCTCTGAATGCTGAATATTGGCCTGGGCAGAAAGGGAGTAAAACTGACTGGTATTGAAGTAGTTAATAGCAAATTGAATTTCCCTAAAAAATGTGTTAACACATGTACTATTTTTACTGATAGTTTTTTTTTAGCGTAAAGTATCGTTTAGGCAGATTATAATGTTTAACCATTTTATAAAACTGTTAAATAGAAAAACAAACCAATTTCCCCATTCCAAGGAAAGTTCTGCCTTAATTTTCCCTTTGCTAAGAATAATGAATTATGCGACAAAAACAAAAATTTCATAGGTGAAAACTTCATTGTTCATTTATAAATATAAAAATAATTTAGCTTTAGGAAAATTGATTTGCCTATCTGAATGAACTGGACAATGACACACTGTAAACAATATGTTTTTTTTTTTTTCAAATTCTTTATTTATACATGTAAGTATACAACAAAGCAAAGTGCATAAGAAAACGGTAGCAACGTCTCATAACAGGTTAAATGTCATACAAGAAAACACATCGCACATAGAAAATGTACACAAAATACAAAGTGCAAGAGGACCAAATGACTGTCATATAACGTATGGCAGTAAGGGAGGTGTTTTTGAATGTGGAAAGGACCAGCCAATGAAAAGAACAAACCTAACGGTGAGCAGAGTAACCTAACAAACGGCTAAATTACCTTTTTACTTAATAAGGAAAAGAGAAACTACAAAAAAGTGAAAGACCAGCAAACTGGTGATTTTCTCTGTTTAACCGCTTGCCGACCAGCCGCCCTCGTTATATGGCGGCTCTTCTGTGTGAATCTCCGTAGCTGTACTGCGCTCCGTGCATCGCCGCGCAGGCCCGGCGGACTCAATGTCCATTGGCAAGCCGCGATCGCAGTGTACAGAGGCAGAACAGGGATCTGCCTATGTAAACAAAGCGGATCACCGTTCTGCCAGATGACATGACAGAGATCTTCTGTTCCCAGTGATTGGGAACAGCGATCTCTGTTATGTCCCTGCCAGCCCATCCCCCATAAAGTTAGAACACGCTGAGGGAACACACTTAACCCTTTGACCGCCCCCTAGTGTTAACTCCTTCCCTGCCAGTGTCATTTATACACTGATCACTGCATTTTTATAGCACTGATCAATGTAATGTCACTGGTCCCCAAAGTGTCATTTGGGGTCAGATATGTCCGACGCAATGTTGCAGTCCCAATAAAAATTGCAGATTGCCGCCATTACTAGTAAAAACAATAAAAAAAAAAAAAATCCCTTAATCTATCCCGTAGTTTGTAGATGCGATAACTTTTGTGCAAACCAATCAATATACGCCTATTGCGATTCTTTTTAACAAAAATATGTAGAATATATATATCGGCCTAAACTGATGAATACACTTTTTTTTTTATATTTTTTTGGATATGTATTACAGCAGAAAGTAAAAAAAAAAAAAGTATTTTTTTCAAATTTTTTTGAGTCAATATTTTTTGTTTATAGCACAAAAAATAAAAACCCCAGAGGGGATCAAATACCACCAAAAGAAAGCTCTATTTGTGGGGAAAAAAAGAGACGTTAATTTTGTTTGGGTACAGCACTGCACAACCGCGCAATTGTCAGTTAAAGCGACGCAGTGCTGTATCGCAAAAAATGGCCTGGTCAGGAAGGGGGGTAAATCCTTCCAGGGCTGTGAACTTCTGGAAGATCTGGTACTTACCGCCCAAAATGGAAGGGAATGATATACAAAGACATGGGCATACTGGAACATGTTCGTATATTCTGATGAAGGGAAGTCCCTCCTGGAGAGTGATTCTGGGAATTGAGGCCCTTTGGTTAGCTGTGCATTGGCATTCGTGCATCCCATCCCCCTGGTCTGGCTCCCCCCTCCCTTCCCCTCCCTTCTCTCTACACCTACCACCCCCCCCCCCCCTTTTTCTTTTCACTTCCCTACCCCTTGTACTTGCACCTCCCTGGGTGTCTCTATGCTTTCGAGCTTTCGCTGCTCTTTATTTAAAACATGGTAGTATCTGTGAACGTACTATGTACAGAGATTTCTGACCACCACCTGTCTATCCGATATGTATCCTTAGACTTGGTGTTAATGAGGTTATGACACTCGGGTTTTAGTAACCCAACTTTATGCATTGTTATTGTGGTCTGTACAAATGTTTGATGTGACAGGGCACCCTTCGGGCTGTGATTGTCTTATATGCTGTTGCATTCTGTTCATAAAAAAAGAATTTGCAAAAAAAATCCTTCTGGGGCTGAAGTGGGTAATGTATAGTGTGACCATGTTCTTCTTCAAAGCTACTGTTTCATATCTGTTCATTTGATTTTGTGGGGTAATACTGCCCCCTTGTGACTAGGAATAAGAAATGCATGAAAACAAAAATTAAAGGAGAACTAAGCTCCATACTCACCTTCATGCTTCATCATTGATGTGATGCTGCAGCTGCCCCTTGCCGGCTCTAAGAGCAGAGTGGTGACTGCCAATCACCGCTATTTGCTCTGCCCCTTCTTCAAAGCTCACTGGAGTGCCAGGCTAGGGAGAGGACAGGAGTGGCTGGCTCAGGCTCTCAGAGGTGTGCTGAGAGTAGGGTTGCCACATCATTCCTTTAATCCAGGACACATATGAATTACACAGGTTCTGAGGCTAATTTAATGCAGATAAGGCACCAAGTGAGTTTAATTACCACCTTAATCAGCCACAGAATCTGTGCAATTAATAAGTGTCCTGGATTAAAGGGATGATGTGGCAACCCTAGCTGAAAGGCCGAGTCAGCTGCCGATCAAGCATCTGGGTGGATCCTGACAATATGACTGGGATCCTTCCAGAACCTGGAGTGACTCTGTATAGTCATCTGACAGTAGACTTTAGCCTGCTGTTGGCTGCTTCTGGGTCACAGGAGTGCAAACCTAAGTGCACGTCTGTGCCCCAGAAGAGAAGTATGGTCAAAAAAGCTTTGGCCGTACTTCTCTTTTAATGGGGTGCAGCGCCCCCATAGTGTAGGCGTTTTTGTGGGATAGGGTTTTTTTTTTGCAGGAAAGGTAAAATTTAGTCAGGCCTGACTGTAGGAGCAGGCCTGAATGTCTTGATCTGGGCTTGGGGAGTGGCTCAGATAGGACTGGGGCAGCCCAATAGATGATGTCTCTAAACCCTCCTACCTTCTTCTGGGAAGCACTGGAACTTTCCACCAAAGTGAAGGTGTGACAAGAGGTGTCATCATTTGGAGTGTCATGGGAAGCCCTGATCAATCCCCAATCTGGATTGGCAGGGGGCAGGCCTTCTCATATACTTGGGGCTGGGTCAGTCTGGGAGGAGTTGTCGGAGGTGGAAGTCTGAAGATGTAGCAGAAGTGCTGTGGAGGCCTCTACCCGGGAGGTCGCCCCCAGTCTGGGGGGGGGGGTGACCTTGAGGCCTGGAAGTTTGGGTGCAGCCAGGAGTGGAGGTGATTCCTGGAGTCGCACAAGGGAACAGGAGAGCAACAGAGGTGCTACTGAGAGAATTTAAAGTGGTCCACTGGAGTCGTTGAGTGACAGACCCTGGGAGCTGGAAGAGAAAGTGCTGGGCCAGGCTGGGAGAGGAATAGTGGACAGTCTATGGAAGCCTTGGGAGCCAGTCAGGGGAAGGAGTGTTACTGTGAGGAAAGCAGGTCCATGTGGTGGCCTGAAAGAGGAATGGGCTGGAAGTTGTAGTCTATTTAAAGGCCCGGCTAGCACCCAAGTACTTTGCTACATATTCAGGGGCCCATGATTCCTGGCCTGTAATGGGTGATCCTGCGGTTCCGCTGGCAGAGTGCAGGCCTCACCACGTGCTAGCTGCGGTGAAGAGAAAGGAGTAGAGAAGCTTGATAAATTTTCTTTCAAGCTGGGAACCAAGTGAAGTGCTGAAGAGTAGTGAAGGAGCAATAGTCTGCAAGTACAGTGCTGGAGAAATTGCGAGGAGAAACAGTCAGCAAGCTGAGAGCTGGAGAGAGTTGTGAGGAGTAACAGTCTGCAGAAGGACGGTCTGCAGGCCAAGTGTGCATATACATGACTGTATATGGAAGTCGTGTACAATAATTTCTGGGGCATCCCCCAGTCACCCCTTTTCCCCATCCAAGTTCTTTCCCCTAAATAAAACAACAAAAACAATTGCCGGCTTAGTGTCTACGGATGCACCAGCAGTAGTACCAGCCAGTAGTACCCACCGGCAGTACTCAACAGCAGTACCCACTGGCAGCACCAGCCAGTAGAAATCACCAGCAGTACCCACCGGCAGTACTCACCAGCCATACCCACTGGCATTACCAGCCAGCAGTACTCACCAGCCATACCCACTGGCAGTACCAGCCAGCAGTACCCACCGGCAGTACCAGCCAGCAGTACCCACCGGCAGTACCCACCGGCAGTACTCACCAGCCATACCCACCGGCAGTACCAGCCAGCAGTACCCACCGGCAGTACCCACCAGCAGTACTCACCAGCCGTACCCACCGGCAGTACCCACCAGCAGTACCCCTCTAGCTGTGTTAAATTGGTGGGGGCACAGCGCCCCCTCCGTGAAATAAGTTTCTGCAGGTTGGGATATCTGTATTACATAGATGTATAAATAATAAACAGACTCCAGCGCTGTCCTCACTGAGGAGAATGGAATCCAGCAAGCGAATGTATTTTTACACAGTGCCTCAGAGATAAATAAAGCAGACAAATGAGCCACACTGGAGGCTGGCAGGATTCTTGGCGCACATGCGCAGTAATGACACACGGGCACGTATCACACACTGTTTACCCTCTCTATAAGCGGAAGTGTCGGGTGTCCTGTCATTCACATGAGCGGCCGTGACTCGTTCTGTGTAAAGTGAAGCAATTCTTGTGGGTGCGATGTTGTATGGTGCCCATGTGTGTCGCTGTGAATAAAGTTTTCCGGTTTTGAAGGTGACGCGTTGTCATGGCGGCGCCCGGGCCGTAGGTGAAGAGATACGGGCGGTACATTACCCAGCAAGGGGGGAACACGATGGCTTCTCCCGGGGGTGGCGGGAAGGCCGGGGCGGTGGGGGATGTTGTCGGGAAGAGTGTGGAGGAACTGATGGAGATCCTGGAGAGACAGGAGAAGATGCTGTGTAACCGGTAAGATGTGAGAAGGGCGGGAAGCACCTACAGCAGAGACCTCCATAACACCCCTCAGTCTTCCTCCCTCTGGACCTCTGTCCTGGCTGGACGTCCACTGCGCATGCTCACTGCTCCCTCTGTGTATTCCTATGGGAGAGTGGAGTGGAGGAGCCCACACCTACTGGGGGTAGTCAGAGTCATGTATCCATAGAAAGGGGGTGATAGGAGCCCTAATACGTTCTACACCTACCCACCCCACTTCCCTAAGGCTGCATTCACACCTTCGTGTTCTGGGAATGCGTCCAGAAAAGTGTCACTTAATGGCACCCCAAACATGGCGAGGAGACGTGTGACAAAACATGCCAGGGTCACTGTACACGTGCTGCCACAGGAAATATACCCCTGTTGTGCCCAGCGAGCAGCACCACCCGCCCATTCACTTAAATGGGGCTACACCGCCCCCTGCACACTGTTGTGCTGTGGTTGCCTGGTATTTAGCGGGCTAAAACAGGCAGTGAGAAGGCGGTACAACACCTCCTCACCCGCTGTCTATTGCTCTCTGGGTGTAAACAAAGCCTTGGCATTTATGCCTTGTGTACATTTGTAATTGAGGGGCAGTAAAACTCTGCGGCTGAGCCATGTTATTAGCACCCCCCAAGTTCTCCCCTTTTGTTGCTGAGGCTGGGGGTTTGCACACGCTGCAATACTTTGCAGCCAGGGCAGGAATTGTACCACCTGCTGCGCTCACTGTGGTACTGCCCTCCAAGCGCGACCCATTCAAGTTAAAGTGGAATTAACCACTTCCTGCCCATGCTGTAGCAGAAAGACCGTTACAGCGCGGGCTTACTTTGCCAGGAGGGCATAAATGGAAATCCTCCCGTGATCGCACTGCCTGCACTCCCCCTGTAGCCTGTGGGTGGCACTCTCTGTGATCGCTGAGTCCTGGCTCGGCTGATCACGGCTGACAGCGTGAGGAGAGAAGAAGAGAGGCAATAACCAGCTTGTGTTAAAGGGACATCTACACCGATTTATCAGTGCTGCCCATCAGTGCTGCCTATAAAAGCTCATTAGTGGCGCCTATCGGTGCCTCCTCATCGGTGCCCATTAGTGGTACCCATCAGTGCTGCCTATGAAAGCCCATCAATGACGCCTATTGGTGCCTCCTCATTAGTGCCCATTAGTGGTACCCATCAGTGCTGCCTATAAAAGCTCATCAGTGGCACCTGTCGGTGCCTCCTCATTAGTGTCCATTAGTGGTGCTCATCAGTGACGCCTATCGGTGCCTCCTCATCAGTGTCCATTAGTGGTACGCATCAGTGCTGCCTATGAAAGCCCATCAGTGACGCCTATTGGTGCCTCCTCATTAGTGCCCATTAGTGGTACCCATCAGTGCTGCCTATAAAAGCTCATCAGTGGCACCTGTCGGTGCCTCCTCATTAGTGGTACCCATCAGTGCAACTTCCTCAGCGCACATCAGTGAAGGAGAAAAATTACCTGTTTGCAAAATTTTATAGCAAACACTGACTTTTAAAAAAAAAAAAAAAAATTTGGTCTTTTTTCGTTTGTTTAGCAAAAAATAAAAACCCCAGTGGTGATTAAATAAATGCCACCAAAAGAAATCTCTATTTGTGTGAAAAAAATGATAAAAACTTCTTATGGGTACAGTGCATCATTCAAAGTGTGACAATGCTTAAACCCCCGGTTCACACAGGCGCGCTGTGCGATATCGCATGTGATTCGCACCGCACTGAAGTGCAAATCACATGCGATGTCCGTGTGATGAGATTTCAGCCATTCAGATAGTATGGCTGAAATTGCATCATATACAGACTCAAAACGCACATGAACCTTTCTTGCGTCGGCACCAGAATCGGATTGCATGGGTGTTTACACCTATGCGATTCGATTCATGTCCGAACTTTCAGATCGCACTGCCATATGCGAGCTGAAATGGGGGTGTTGTTAACAATGTATTGACACTCCCTTCAGTTCTCATATGGCAGTGTGAACTGCCATGCGAGTCGGGTGCGATGCTGGAACCTGCAGTGGATCACATCGCACAAGTGTGAACCGGGGCTACAAAAAATAAATAAATATAACAATCATGTTATATTTCCCTGCTCTGTGCAGTGGTTTTGCACAGAGCAGCCTCCATCCTCTTTTTTGGGTCTCTCACCTGCACTCCTGGCCCCTCCCCCTTGGACAGTGACTTCAATAGTAAGTTGCTTGCTATGGGGGCACTGTTGCGTGCTCGCTCCCAAGCCCCACTCTATGCGTTCATAAGACACATAGAGCCATGGTTCGGCCCCCCTCCCCCGCTTTCTCCTCATTGACTTACTGTCTGTGATTGACAGGAGCAGGAGCCAATTGTGTCTTGGCCAATGAGGAGAGAGAGACCCTTGAAAGCTGAGACTCTTATGCACATCGCTGGATCGAGAGCGAGGTGAGTATTGGGGGTGGCTGGGGGGGGAGGCACACAGAAGAAAACCTTCAGCCCTTACAACCACTTTAATGGGCCTGCACTGCAACTGCCTGACAACAGTGCACAACGCATGAAGCTGACAAATATTTAGGAGCTCAACCACTTGCCAACTGTGGAGTATGGTGGCAGGGTGGCTCTCATGTGCCGGATCATGTACTTGGTAGGGAGTGCATCCACTGTGCTGTGATTGGACACAGCACAAGCCGATCAGCGGTTGCCGGCCAATGGATGACTTATGGCACCCACTGATCAGCGAGGAGGAAGACAGGAGAGAGCTCTGTCCTGTCAGCAGGGATGTGCTGGTTTTTGTTTCCCTGGGTATAAAAACCTACGCATCCCTTAGTAAAAGCACCACACATAGTACACACACTAAGCACTGTTAGGCACACATTTATTAATATTATTATTATTATATTATTATTATACAGGATTTATATAGCGCCAACAATTTACGCAGCGCTTTACAACTTGAGGGTAGACAGTACAAATACAATACACTTAAATACAGGAGGAATCAGAGGGCCCTGCTCGTTAGAGCTTACAAACTAAAAAGGGAAGGTCAAGAGATACACGAGGTAATAACTGTGGGGGATGTGCTAATAGAGAAGATAAATGTACAGTTGTTAGGTGGGAGCCAGATAGGCTTCTCTGAAGAGATGAGTTTTCAGGGATCGTCTGAAGGTGGACAAACTAGGAGACAGTCGGACAGATTGTGGTAGAGCATTCCAGAGGATGGGAGAGGCTCTGGAGAAGTCCTGGAGACGAGCGTGGGATGAGGTGACAAGGGAGCTGGAGAGCAGGAGGTCTTGGGAGGAGCGAAGAGATCGATTTGTTTGGTATTTTGAGACCAGGTTAGTGATGTAGCTGGGGGCCAGGTTGTGAATTGATTTATAAGTTATTGTTAGGATCTTGAATTTAATACGTTGGTTGAGTGGCAGCCAATGTAGAGATTGACATAGGGGTGTAGCAGATGCCGAGCGGTTTTTAAGGTGGATGAGCCTGGCGGCAGCGTTCATAACGGACTGAAGTGGGGAGAGACTATTTAGAGGTAAGCCAGTGAGGAGGGAGTTGCAGTAGTCGAGGCGAGAAATGACCAGGGAGTGGATTAGAAGCTTTGTGGCGTCATCAGTTAGGAAGGGGCGTATCTTGGAGATGTTGCGGAGGTTGAGGCGGCAAGTTTTGGATAGCGATTGGATGTGGGGCTGAAAGGTTAATTGGGAGTCTAGGATTACACCTAAGACCTTGGCGTGGGGGGACGGGTTGATAGTTGAGTCATTGATTTTGACAGAGAAATCTGGGGAAGTGGCACGTGGGGGAGGAAATTTCATAAGCTCGGTTTTGGATAGGTTGAGTTTGAGGAAGTGATGTGACATCCAGGCTAATATGTCTATCAGTAAGTTTGTGATGCGTGAGGAGACAGATGGAGAGATCTGGGGGGTTGAGAGATAGATTTGTGTGTCATCAGCATAGAGATGATACTGAAAGCCATGGGGGGCAATCAACTGACCCATGGAGGAGGTGTAGATTGAGAAAAGGAGAGGTCCAAGAACAGAACCTTGGGGGACACCGACAGAGAAGGGAAGATGAGAGGAGGAAGCAGAGTTGTAGGTGACACTGAAGGAGCGGTGGGATAGGTAGGATGAGAACCAGCTTAGAGTACAGTCACGGAGACCAAAAGCATGGAGTTTTTTGAGGAGGAGGGGGTGGTCCACTGTATCAAAGGCAGCAGAAAGGTCCAGGAGTAGTAGTACAGAATAGTGTCCGTTGGTTTTAGAAGTTATTAGATCATTAGTGAGTTTAAGCAGAGCAGTTTCTGTAGAGTGCTGAGGGCGAAATCCAGACTGAAGGGGATCAAGAAGTTTGTTCATGGTCAGATGGTCACTCAGTCGGTTGTAGACCAGTCTTTCGAGGAGTTTGGAGGTGAAGGGGAGTAAGGAGATGGGGCGTAGGTTGTTAATATTGGTGGGGTCCAGTGAGGGCTTTTTAAGGATAGGCGTGACTAGGGCATGTTTTAGAGAGTTTGGGAAAATGCCAGAGGAGAGGGAAAGGTTGAAAATGTGGGTTAGAGAATGTAGAATTGAGTCGGAGGGTGAGCGTAGCATTTGCGAGGGAGCAGGATCCAAGGGGCAGGTGGTTAGACGGGTGTCCAATAAAAGTTTAGCAACTTCGCTAATACTGGCAGGGTTGAATATGGAAAGTAGTGATTGTATCTGTGGACATGGGGTGTTGAGTGGGGGTGGTTTGTGCGCTTTGGAGATTTCCTCATGAATGTTATCAATCTTAGTTTTGAAGTGATTGGCAATCTCCTGGGCAGTGAGAGAATTAGAGGGTGGAGGTAGTGGAGGACGGAGTAGAGTGTTAAAGGTGGAGAAGAGTTGACGGGGACTGGATGATAATGTGTTAATGAGTGTGATAAAGTAGGTCTGTTTGGCAGTGTGGGGGCAGGAATAGTATTTTAGGAGGGCAGATTTGTAATGTTTGAAGTCTTCTTGGAGCTTAGTCTTACGCCACAGACGCTCAAGAGCGCGGCTATGTTTTCTTTTTTTTTTAGTTCCGGATCAGTTCGCTTCCAACTATCTCCACTATTGAATTCGCTTTCCAGCTCATAGACGTGGGAATGCTTCACATCATTTCCGGATACCCTATTGCTAATCCCCTTCCTGATAAGGACGGGGGTGTGACGGTTTGTCTGGATGAAATAGTGTGAGTAATTGTGTAATAGTAGGTCAGGGGCAGTTGAGAAGAGGTGGAAATTGTGAGAT
>BLSH010099990.1:373170-414963 GCA_018402905.1 Glandirana rugosa | reverse complement strand
TCCCCTTTAAGAGAATTGGGCGGAAGTGACTTGTGACGTCGCTTCCGCCCTGCAATGTTATGGAGCTGAGTGGGCGGCATCTTTGCAGGTGGGGGGGGGAGCAGACCCGATCATCCCGCGGTCTGGTAAGTGGCGGAGATGAAGTGAAAGTGGCTGAAGGGGGGGGGGACCTCTCCCGCCACCGAATCTGTCGCCAAGACCACTTTTATCTTGCAGAGAATCAGCGGCGGAAAGAAACAGTATCTGAATGGGCCCGTAGCTGCTGGCACCATTCAGATATCACCACTCAAAGGCAGCGACTTCATATGACATTGTGCGGTGGTGAAGTGGTTAAAAAAGGAAATGTATGTAAAATCGGTTTCAGTTCTATTTAATTTTGTATTTTTACCCTAGAAAAGTGCCGTCTATTACTATCAGCCTCTTCCAAATTTCTTTTTTTTTATATTTGCGGCTGTGATCTGACTTCCTATTAGAGGGTGACTGCGTTGATTCTCCATGGTCTAGCTGTATGTAGACATATAGGGGTTGATTTACTGAAGGCAAATAAACTTTGCACTTTGCAAAGTGCAGTTGCACTCTGCAAGAGCAGTTGCTTCAGAGCTTAGTAAATGAGGGAAAGCTCTGCTGACTTCCATCATTCAATCATGTGCAAGCAAAAATGCTGTTTTTTTATTTTCCTCGCACGTGATTGGTTATTCTTTGCAAAGTGATGCCTTACCTCCTTTACTTTGCTTTGGAGCAACTGCACTTGCAGAGTGCAATTGCACTTTGCAAAGTGCAGTCTATTTGGCTTTAGTAAATCAACCCCAGTGCCACCTTCTCTTACTCCCAAGATGGACTATGTGATGTGTAGTGTGCAAAGAACTGTGTACAGGACATTAACTAATGTGCACTGCTCTGTTCCACACAAACAGCAGTGAGGTTGGAAAAGGAGAGGTTTGGGAGCTCCATTAAGTAGGCAGAAATACCCAGTAAGTAATTATTTCATGAAAAACACCTTTCAGGGCCAATACGTAGTGGATGTGTATGGATTGAGTTTGGAGAATAAGGGTATCGTTTAGTGTTACTGCAGAGACATCTGGACAGGGTTGTACACATGCTTCTTCCACGATGCTTTGTTTTGTGGCTATGGCAAAAATCATGCCTGATATCAAGGTCGGCAGGCAATACTGCTGCTGATTGCAACCCTATCAAGTGAATGGAGCAATGCATGTGGCTGTGTGGGTTTTGAGGGTTAAAAGAAGCTCTGAAGAGGCAAAATACTACTTCATATCACTTCTTGGCTGCCTGTTAAATGCCCTCTGAAAAGTTATTTAAAAGAGGCTGAGGCAAATTCAAATCAAACCTTAAAGTTTATCTAAAAAAAAGAGCAAAAAAAGATAATTAGTGCTTTGATACGGTGGCTGCATTTGTTTCCTTTTTTCAGGCTTTAAACCTAAGGATCCCATCAATAATACACTTCCTGTCTGAGGTCATACACAGAGTGAGGTGGAGGTGAAGGAGTTCAGTTTATTAGGTGAATGTGGGATAGGCTTCACTAAAGAGATGAGGTTTTAGGGATCGTCTAAAGACGTACAGAGTAGGTGGTACCCGGACAGATTGGGATAGGGAGTTACAGAACATGGGAGAGACTCTGGTGAAGTCCTGGAGATGAATATAAGAGGAGGTGGGATGAGTGGGGAAAGATGCTTTGGTAGACATTTTGAGATGAGGTTGGAGAGGTAGCGTGGGGCAGAGTTGTGGATGGTTTGTTAGTACTTTGAATTGTATTTGCTGAGTCAGCGGAAGGCAGTGAAGTGACTGGCAGAGAGGAGTGGCAGACACAGAGCAGTTGGTAAGGTGAATGAGTCTGGCAGCAGCATTTATAAGGAAAGGTGGCCTGTGTATAGGTAGGTCAATGGGGGAGAGAGGTAACAACGGAGTAAGTTTAGACGTTTTGTATTTTCATTTGTTAAGAATGGGCACTTTGTGGAAATGTTATGAGGGTGAAGGTGGCAAGATTTGGACAGTGACTTAAAGAGGAAGTTAACCCTGATATGCTTTTACATTGCAGGGTAATGTTGAGCAATGAAGAGGAAGTAAAACCTAATCGACTAGTATGCTTACTAGCCTATTATGTGACACTTCCCTGCATTGGAAGCCCGTGCTGTCCCTGCAGTAGGAAGCGTCCATCTTTGCCCCTTCGTCCTTCCAGGGCCGCAGGCTCCAGCTCTGTGATTTGCCGGAGCCGCATGACGTCACTCCCGCACATGCGCGCCGGAACCGCCAATCGCGGCAGGATCTCAGTGAAGAAACGGCACGGAGGCCGTTTCTTCACTGCGCATGTGCCTGATGACGTAGGCACATGCGAGTAGACTGTATGTCTCCTAAACTGTGCAGGTTTAGGAGATATGCAGGGCACCTACAGGTAAGCCTGATTATAGGCTTACCTATAGGTTAAAATGGTTGTCAAGAGTTGACAACCACTTTAAGCTGCATTCACACTACAGCGTTTTGAATCGTGGGCAGATTTGACAGTGCTGATGTGTGACTGACAAATCGTGGGACTCGCATTTTGAGGTGGCATTTATTTGAATGACACCTCAAATCGCAGTGCAATTGTCGTGCGATAAATCGCCCCGCAATCACGCTAACCCGCATCGCGGGACGCATGTCGCCCAAAAGTAGCTCCTGAACTTTTTTTTTTGGGCAACATGCGAGTTGCCGGGATTGCAGCACAATTTATCGCGCGACAGACCTGCACCGCGATTTGAGGTGTCATTCAAATGAATGGCACCTCAAATGCGAGTCCCGCGATTTGTCATTCACGCATCACCACTGTCAAATCGCGGACAAATTCGCAGCAAAACTGCCCACGATTCAAAACGCTGTCACATGAATCCAGCCTTACTCTGGGAATGAAATGAAAGTCAGAGTCCAGGATTAGACCTAGCACTCGGGTATAAGTGGAGAGAAAGATAGTTGTGCTCCTGATCTTGGTGGAAGAATTGGGGGGGGGGGGGGGGGTTATGAACTAGAAATGGGATTAAGGCAGGGTTTGACAAATTTGCTTTGAATCTAGGAGCCAGCTAAAAAAGTTAGGAGCCAGTTTTTTATAGCATAGTGTTGGGTTGTCAGCCCCCGGGGTAAGACAAATAATTTGCGCCCCCCTAACCCTAACTTACTCACAGCAGAGCAGCCAGTCACTGTTACATCAGGGTTATAGGCTGGCCAGAAAGAGTGACACTAAAAAATCTGTTATGGGGAATTATTATGCCTAATGCATTGCGACTGCGGCAGGTAAAATGCCCTCATCTGCTGCCTAATGGAGCTTAAGGGAGGCCAATGGTGGGTGGCAAAAACATGTCTCTATTGCACATTTTTACCACCCAACTGCACATATTTTTACTCATTAAAGTGTATTTTTTCCAAAAAATTGCGCTTGAAAGACCACTGCGCAAATACCGTGTGACATAAAATATTGCAACTGCCGCCATTTTATTCTCCTAGGGTCTCTGCTAAAAAATAATATATAATGTTTGGGGGTTCCAAGTCATTTTCTAACAGAAAATACTGGATCTTTACTTGTAAGCCACAAATGTGAGAAAAGGTTTAGTCTTTAAATGGTTAAACTTTGCTGATACAGCTCGGAGATAATTGGTTTGAAAGAACGATGAGATGCATTGTTGTTGGTTTATTCTTCTAACTATCAACAAATATTCTGGGCAGCCAGCCAAGTTTAACAGCTGTTAGATTGAGCAGAAAACGGCTCTCTCTCGCAGAATCTGACACGCTGTTTTAACATAGTGAGAGAAGGAACGGCTGTCACTCGCCAGGACGCGATTTCTGGTCGCCATGGTGACCTGGCGCCCGGGGATTGTCGAGGCCTGGATTAAGGTCTGGGGAGTTTTATTATAGGCTTACCTGTAGATAAAAATCACAATTCACACTACAGGGGAATTAAGGGGATACAACCACTTTAACTGGTTCCTGACCGGCTCACGTACTTTTACTGCTGCAGAGTGGCAGAATAGCGTGAATCACTGTTTTATAAACCGCGACTTTTGCTGGGGGCAAGCCGCACGCTCCCTGAGTGTGGCTGTGGGCCGGGTGGAATCGATGTCCGCCGGTGACCCACGATCGTCTGATGCAGAAGAAAAGCGGGGAGCCACCGATGTAAACACGGCGGTTCCCCGCTCTGTTAGGCAGCATGACAGAGATCTACTGATCCCTGTCGTCGGGATCAGTTAGATCTCTCATGCCCCTGCCAGCCCAGCCCCCACACAGTTAGAACAAAGTGATGGAACACAGTTAACCTCTTGATTGCCCCCTTCAGGTTAACCCCTTCCCTGCCAGTGACATTTACACAGTAATCAGTTGCTTATTTTAGATCTGATTGCTGTGTAAATGTCAATGGTCCCAAAAAAGTGTCAAAGATGTCCGATCTGTCCACCGCAATATCGCAGTCCCGATAAAAATCACAGACCGCCGACATTACTAGTAAATAAAAAAAATATATATATAGTAAAAACGCCATAAATTCATTCTAATAGTTTGTAAACGCTGCAACTTTTGCGCAAACCAAACGATAAACGCCTATTGCGATTTTTTTTTTTTTTTTTTTACCACAAATATGTAGAATAAATTTGTTCTTTTAGATATTTTATTTGGATATGTATTATGGCAAAAAGTAAAAAAAATGTCTATAGCGCAAAAAATAAAAACCACAGAGGTGATCAAATACCACCAAAAGAAAGCTCTATTTTGGGGAAAAAGGACGTCAATTTTGTTTGGGTACAACGTCTCACGACTGCACAATTGTCAGGTAAAGTGACACAGTGCCGAATCGCAAAAAGTGCTCTGGTCATTAAGGGGGTAAATCCTTCCGGGGCTGAAGTGGTTAAGATGGCTCTCATGGGGAACCATTGATTTGTTACGCTTCATGTGACATGTGCTCCCAAAGTCAGAGCGTATGTTGTCCAGTGTGTATCTGGCCTTAGGGCTGGTTCACACCACAAAAACGCACTCCTGATCCGTTCCGTATGTGTTTTTTGCATGCACATTTTTTAAGCGTTTTTTGATGCGATTCCGAATGCATTCCAGATGCTTTTTATTCTTTTGTTTTTTTCCTGTTTTTTTTTTTTTTACTGTACTGGGGGTCCATGCGTTTTTGATGCGTTCCAATGCATTCTGCATTTGATACGTTTTACGGCGTTCCAGTGCAGGAAAAATGCAGCATGTTCTACTTTTTTATCTGGAACTGGAAAGCCCTGGGCACTGGTGTGAACTATACCATTGGAAACCATATTACCTACTTTCCATGGGTTTTTGATGCAGAAAAAAAACACACTGGACTGCATAAAACGACAGGCTGGGTAACAGGAAATGGACAGACATAAATGGCTGTCATTCTGTTTGAAGAGGACTGCCGGTGCTAGACAAAGGAGGAAGCCACAGACAGTACTGGAATGTGGAGGGGGTAGAGCGGGAGTCGGCAACCTGTAGATTGCAATCTACCAGTAGATTGTGGACAGGTGACTGGTAGATCGCGGTCTGGGCTTGCTGGCCCGCCATCCCAGAGCATCAAACGGAGTGCAATGCAGAGAGACTATTTGTAAAGTTGGAGCTGTAGTAGGGAGCAAGAGCTGCATAAGCCGATGCCTCCTCTGTAGTGCTGACTCTTGTCCCATGTGGAGTGATACCAGCTGCCCTCCAACTCTTATCCTGGCTAGCGGTCTCCAGAGTGGTGCCAGCAGCAGGAAAGAAGGGATCTTCAGATCACTGTGAAGCAATACACTGGCCATAGTAGTATAGGGCTGCTTTCACACTGAAGTGCTTTGGTTTACTCACACTGCGGGTGCAGTGCAGCTTTCCTGCATTCAAGGGTTTTGGTGCACTTTCAGAAAGTGCACCCCACCTGCAGGATTTAATAGAAGTCTATGGCAAAGCGCAAATTAGGTTTAAATCATGTTGTTCAGGTAGATCTCCATCACTTTAATATTGCCGACCTGGTGCCGACCTGGTGTAGAGAGTGTAGAATTCAGGAATATTTAATTATTCTTCATTTGTATTGGGGGGTATTGGCATAATGATTTAAATAGTTGGATTTATAATTCAAAGCACAAATACCCTTTCAGTTGCTTGAAAACAAAATATCCAAAGACACATTTTCCTATTGAATATCTGTGATGGACAAAAAACACAGCCTGCATTAGAAAACAACGCAAAAGGTAACTATTTTGTGAAAGTAGATTTGCAAAAGTGGGAAAACAAACAGAGATGTGAAGACTTAACAAATATGGTATGAAAATCGCTATAAATCTTCATTGCAGCAGATTGTGTTGTAAATTATTTAAACTTTCTTTTTGCAGGAAATTTATTGCCAGGTTGCCGGACCGAGGAAAGAAGATTCTGGATTACACAGAAAAAGTGAGAGCTGCCATTGCAGAGCACAAAATATTACAAAAGACATCGGACTTGCTTTCAAAATTAAAATTGGAGTTTGAAGAAAAGCAGAATGAAATCAAAGAGAAAGCCCAAATATCCTGGCCGGGGGATAAAAAGACATTGGCATTACCAGCTGAGACTCTGCAAAATAACAGCTCAAACAGTCCTGCTAATGTATCTGAAAGAAAGAAGAAGCCTAATGCAGGTACAATGGCTACCCCATCCGAAGCAGAATGTAAAACCAATATAAATACAGAAATTTCTTCATTGCCAGTGGAAAATTCATCCAAGGCAGAGAATCAGTTTTATAAAGACAGAAGTAGCCCTTCATTATCAAAGTATACATTACATGAAGAAGACCGATATAATGCGGATACAACTGTCTCTCCTTTTACTGAGGATACTGTGTCTGAAATGCACCATAAAACTATTGTAGATGGGGGTAGCCTCCCAGTACAGGAGGATAAAAATCAAAAGACTGCTAAAAACTATGCCGGTGCAGCTGATGATTTAGCAGATAGCTTGAAGATGATCAGCATCAATGGTAGTGCTGAGAGGGAAAGTGATGGTTCATCTAACCAACCAAAAAACCCTTCAAATCCTTTTACAAAGCAGTCACATTTCCTGGACGTTATAGAGAAGAGGGCGCAGAGCCCAGTTAATCGAAAGGAAAAGTTCAAAACAAACAGGTATAATGACTGAAATACTGCTAAATAATTTAAATATATAATTGTGGAGGATACGCATATGACTAAAGAGTTACAAGTACAAAAAGACTAACAAGAACAGCATACTAAAATATTTCTATATTATAGTAGATTCCAACAAATATGTGTAGCTTTCTCCTATCGCCTTCCAGGATGGCAGGCCTACTTAAAGCGGAGGTCCACCTGGAAAAAAAATATTAAACGTGTAGCTGCTGACTTATAATGATAGGACACTTACCTGTCCTGGAGTCCAGCGTTGTCGGCACCCGCCGCCGATCTTCGGATTGGGGGTCGGGTGCAGCCGCATCCATTGCGGGTAAGGGAACCCGGACGTGTAGCGTTACAGCTTCACGCCGGGCACCTTACTGCACATGTGCGAGGCTCCGCTGCGCTCTGCTATTGGCCAGGTGGCCAGTAGCAGAGCGAGGAGGGAGCCGGGCTGCTGACGTCAGCGGCTTCTGTCTCGAGCTCCCGGATGTGTGGAAAAGGACACCCTCAGAAATGTAATTTCTTGCTTGTGTGATTGGCTCACTAATTTTCCCAAAAGTCTGCACTAAGATACAAGACAGATTTTAGGCATCATCTGCAGCATAAATGTAATTTTGGTGAGCTATCCCCCCAAAGGGTTAATCCAAAGGAATGCTGACACTGCAGCTTTCCTAATTGGAACAAGTGCATTGGCTGATTAAAGTGATTCTAAAGGAAAAAAATAAAACCATAACAAACAATTTACCCTAACTGCTCTGTGTAATGTTTTTGCACAGTGCAGCTCCGATACTTTTTTTTTTTTTTTGGGTACCCTGTCGGTGGTTCTGGTTTCCTCCCTGCTGAGTACCCCCAATAGCAAGCCTTTTGCTATGGGGGCAATTGAGCATGCTTGCTCCTGAGCCACGCTCTGCGTGTCCATGGGCCCCATTCCCCTGCTTTCTTCATATTGGCTTACCTGCCTGTGCCTGGGACTCAGGTAAGTATTGGGAGGGGTGGGGGGGGGGGATGCTGGGGGGAAAGCTGCACCAAGAAAGTTTTTTTACCTTAATGCATGCAATGCAAACACTTTAATAATGAAAAAATCAGTCCCATTTTAGATTTACACTGCAAACAACCACATATGCTTCAGAGCGGAAATAGGGTGTGACTCTGCAACAAAATTCGTTAAAATCCTTACAATGTGCATTGATCACCCAGGGGGGCTTGTTTTTTCTTAATAAAAGTTAAGCTACGCTTTAAACACTGTAATCTATGGATAGCTTTAGAATTTGGGATGCCTTCTAAATGTTAACTGAATTTTTACTGCATAATGATTGATACAATTGTACATCTTTCATCAGAGCTTTTAAAAATTATGTGCTGGTATTTTATGGGATCTGAGGTCAAATTGCTGTCAGGTTGTCAGGTAAAGGCGAGTAGCTTGAAGTGGTTCTAAAGTCAAAGATTTTTTATCGTAATGCATTCTATGTGTGCAGCAGCCCCCCCTAATATTTACCTGAGCCCCATTTTGATCCAGTGATGTTGCACAAGAGTTTCGCTGTCCAGGACTTTCCCTCCTTATTGGCTGAGACAGCAGCGGGGCACCATTGACTTCCGCTGCAGTCACTCAAAGTCAATGAGCCAATGAGGAGAGAAAGGGGGCTGGGCCAAGTCCCTGCTCCGTCTCTGAATGGACACACAGAGCAGCGGCTCGGCTTGGGTGCCCCATAGCAAGCTGCTTGCTTTGGGGCCACTCGGCAGGAGAGAGTGGCCAGGAGCGTTGGTGAGGGACCCGAGCAGAGGAGGATCTGGGGTGCTCTGTGCAAAACTACTGCACAGAGCAGGTGAGTATAACATGTTTGTTATTTCTAAATGAAAAAAAGGAGACTTTAGTATCACTTTAAAATGTAACTGTGTTAAAGTTTAACCCCCTATTAAAAAAATATCACTGCAAAATATATAATTTCTTTTACGATTATTATTGACTCAAAGTAAAAAGACAGTTTACTGTTAAAGTGGCCTTAGACAAAAATTGTAACTATTCAGTCTGAAATGCCTGTGTTAGGCCACTTCCATGCTGGGGGTGGTGGGGCGGTAGCGGTAAATCCCCACTGGTTTCAACGGGGATTTACCGCTATTATAGTGGCGCGAACGGTGAGCTTTTAACCCCCCACGAGGGGTTAAAATGGGGTTAAAGTTGCCAGCGCTTCCGAGGCGATTTGCAGTCGCTTCGAAAGCACTGCCCCATTGTTTTCAATGAGCAAGGGCGGTGGAGGAGCAGTGTATCACCGCACCGCCCTAAAGATGCTGCTTGCACGACTTTTTGTAACGTCCTGCAAGTGCACCGCCCCAGTGTGAAAGCACTCTGGCTTTCACAATGAGGTGGATGGGAAGGGATTTTTGAAGTGCTTTACAGGCGCTATTTTTAGCTAAATAGCGCCTGTAACGTGGCTCATTGTAAAAGGGGTCTTAATGTAATTGAAGCATCTACTCGTAGCCCTGTACCTTTTGCATGTGATCTGGTTATGCTGCATGCAGGCATAAAAAAAAAAAAAAGTCTGTTCCAGCACACCATTGATAAAAAAATTTGCAAAAGTCTGGCCTGTAGTCGGGTGACCTGTCAGTATTCACACGTAGCACAAATAAAGCTGCGCCCTTGTAATAGGACAGACTTGCATGCCCTTCTCGGCGGTAGCCAATCAGACGGTAAAGTAGAAGTAGTACATTTGGGAAGGGGAAATGGAGGTGAGGTGATTCCAGTGCACTGCAATGCATTGGAAGGTGCTCTGCAAAGATGTGACATGGCCTACTTTTTGTCCCCTGCACAGTAATGCAGTATGGTTGTGTGAGTTGCACCCATAGGACATAAAGCAATTCACAGTTTTCTTGCATTGGGAAATGGTGCACATTGCTGCTGGTGTAAACAAGCTTTGTGGTCTTCTAATGCGGTGACAGATGGATGCAATGGGGAGACCAGGTGTAGAGATCTCACTGTACCTGAAAGATATAAAAGAAGATGTGGTTCTATATATCATTTGATATTAAAATATCCATATAGGTTGGACTGAGGTTTAAGAATGCAAACTCCAGGTTACAGAAAAATGAAGTGATGTTTGCGGAGGTAGTTCCCAGCATTTTAGTACAGGGTACAGAACAATCACTGGAGGAGGCTGAGTAAAGAAAGTGATGACGTCCTTCTAGAAGATTCTATTTAGGCCAACCTTGGCAGACTCTCCCTATGCCATTTGACTAGAGCTGAAAGGCTCTTTTTTTTTTTTTTTTTTTTTTTTTTGGTAGTCTCTCCTTTCCTTCTTTTTTTTGCGATTAGGAATGTATTTTTGCAGACCTGAAAAGTCATCTTTAAGGCTTTGGAAGATTAAAGAAATTATTTGCGAAGTTTCACCATATAGCTGCTTTTCTCCGTTCTTCAAGGATGGTGGGCCTCATTTATCAGAGTGGATTTTTGTTTCAGAAAGGCGGCACATTGAGCTGCATGATCTATATTTTCATTAAAGCTCATACATTTTAATTAGTGATATTTTCATCTTTCACAGAAAGCCATTAAGTATATTAGTCAGCCAAGCAATTATTATATTTATTTTCAGGTTGCCGTCAGACTCCAATTCCTCAACCCCCAATCAGTCACCAGGAGAGAGGGCACTTAGGCTGTCTGCGGAAGAGAGAAGAGCTCAGGACAGGAAACATCTGGATGACATCACTGCAGCTAGACTTCCACCACTCCATCACTCACCAGCCCTGCTACTACCTCTCCAGGAATCTCTGACTCTACAGATAGAACAGAACAAGAGTTATGAGGTAAGTTTTCTTATCAATGGAAAGTATAGGAACACCAGGCACATTATGTTAAAGCGATCACATATATGTATATCAAACAGAAGATAAGTTGCTGATGTACTGGATAATATGCCACATTAGATAAAGGGAAAGATTTACTAAAACTGGAGAAATCTGGTGCAGCTCTGCATCAAAACCAATCCGCTTCCAGGTTTTATTGTAGAGCTGCACGATTCTGGCCTAAATGTGAATCATGATTTATTTTTTTTTTGCTTAGAATAAAGATCATGAATCTCTCATGATTCTCACGGTGTAACATCTTGCATATACAAAACAATTGGGCTAACCGCACTGTGGTGTTTTTTTTTTTTGTTTTTTTTTCTTCTTTTTTTTTTTGAAAGTGTAATTTTTCCCCAAAAAATTGCGTTTGAAAGACCGCTGTTCAAATGCCGCGTGACAAAATAATGCAACAACCGCCATCTTATTCTCTAGGGCAGGGGTAGGCAACCTTCGGCCCTCCAGCTGTTGTGGAACTACATTTCCCATGAGGCATTGCAAGGGTGGCAGTTGTATAGCTCTTCAGTTTCAATGCCTAGTTCGCAAGGAGTTGACCTAGCTTCCCTGCTATAGGGAACTGCGGTCCTGTTACGGTACTGCACGTTGCCTGAGAGGTGTGTTCGGCCTCTAGTGTTTCCTGGCGGCCATTTTCACTGCATGCTCTGCACATTTTACACGTGGCTGCAGCTTCTCTCTCCTCTCAGGAACGGCAGTGACAGCAGCTCTTACTGACGATCTGCGCTAACAAGGCAGCGGAACAGCAAGTATAGCTGGGCTCCCTCCGGGTGCTGGTGGTGGCGGGGTGCTGTCCTCTGACTAACTGTGGGTGTGTGGCTGTGTGCGGGGCGCCCCTTCCATCCCTGTGTCATTTCTGGCAATGGCTGATCTCCCTGCTGAGGTGGCATCAGCAGCCACGCAATCTGACCAAGGGGCTTTTCTCAACCAGCTGTGGGCGGTTTTCACTGAGTTTTTTCCCCGTGGGGACGCCACTCCGCGGGTCCCCAGGAAGCGCCCCCCTCCTTTATCCTCAGGGGAAGATTCTGAGCCGGAGGTGGCCTCCAGGGTCTCGGGGGACCTGTCTGATGAGGAGACGGGTGGTGACAGTGTGTTAACTGAGGGGGACCAGGGGCCAGCTGCTGACCAAGAAAAAGTACTGGTTGCCGCTATTATCGCTGGCATTCGCACTAAGTTGCAGCTGGATCAAGATGGCGAATCACGATCTTCTGCGTATGTGTGCAGGTCTTCTAGGCCCCCCCAGGGCCCCCAAGACCTATCCTTACAATGAATTTTTTGACCATTTCCTATATCGTGAATGGCAGCACCCACAGCGTTCCTCCTCACTGACTACACGTTTTGCTGTACGCTATCCCTTTGAGGAGAGCTTCCTAAAGAAATGGGAGTCACCTGCGGTGGATCCGCCAATTGCACGCCTCACTAAGGAGACTACCATTCCTATGGAAGGGACTCCTTCCTTCAAGGATCCCGCTGATAGAAAGACAGAGGCACTTTTGAAGTCCCTGTTCTTGAACGCAGGCTCTGCCGTGCGACCGGCTTTGGCTGCGGCCATGGCAGCACAGAATCTCTCTGAATGCATGGAGGAACTTAGGAAGGACCTGGTAGGCGGTCGCCTGATGGAGGCACCACAGAAGGCTGAGTTTTTACTCCAAGGGATTAATTACCTCTGTGATGCGGCCGTGGATGTTCTGCCCTTGTTGTCCAGAATATCGATCTCGGCCGTCAGACTTTGTAGAATTCTTTGGCTGCGTTCCTGGTCGGGTGACCACGCTTCCAAAAGAGGTTTGGCTGACCTTCCTTTTCAGGGTGGGCGCCTATTTGGCTCGCGTCTTGATGAAATCATCAAGGATTTCATGGGGGGTAAGAGTACCTTCCTTCCGGAGCCCCGCAGGCGTGAGTTTCGCCGTAGACAGGAGCCTTCTACGTCGGGTCAGAAGAAGCTTTTTCGTACCTCAGGCGCGGCAAGCAAAGGGACCCTTTCCAGTAAGGTCGCTGCAGGGGCCGGAAGAGGGCAGTGGCAGCGCAAAACAGAGAAGATGGAAGACAAGTCTTCCTCTGCCTGATGGGTTGCCCCCACCCGAGTGCCGGGTGGGGGGGACGTCTTCTGGGGTTCGCAGATCGGTGGCTGGCTCACATTTCCGACCGCTGGGTCTGGGAGGTGGTGTCCACCGGGTACAGGATAGAGTTCGTCACTCTACCCCCAGACAGGTTCTTCCCATCAAATTTAAGTCTCCCGTAGGAGTGCAGGAAGGCCCTTTCCAGGCCCTCTCAGACCAGGGGGTGATTGTACCGGTTCCCCCAGGAGAGAGGTTTCGAGGTTTTTACTCAAATCTTTTTGTGGTGCCCAAAAAAGGGCACGGATTTCGGCCCATCCTGGACCTGAAGGCCCTGAACAAGTACGTCAGGGTGCGAAAGTTCCGGATGGAGTCTGTTCGGTCGGTTGTGGCCGCCCTTCACCAGGGGGAATTCTTGGCATCGTTGGACATAAAGGATGCGTACCTCCATGTACCCATCCATCCGCGACATCAGTGCTTCCTGCGGTTCGCAATTGGGGATCGCCATTTTCAATTTGTAGCTCTCCCCTTCGGCCTGACCTCCGCACCCCGGGTCTTCACAAAGTTGCTAGCCCCGGTGTTGGCGTTGCTGCGTCAGAGGGGAATTGCGATAGTGGCATACTTGGACGATCTGCTCCTGCGAGCGGACTCTGTCTCTGCCCTGGAGGAGAATGTGAACATCACAATGGCCTCACTGCTGGACTTCGGCTGGTTACTCAACCTGAAGAAGTCATCGGTGTCTCCTTCCCGCCGTCTGGAGTATCTGGGTCTCATTCTGGACACAGAACAGGTGAAGGTGTTTCTCCCTCCGAAAAAACTGCAGGGCTTACAGTCGGCTGTGTGCACCCTCTTGTCGCACCGTCGGTCTTCATTACGGTTCTGTATGAGGGTGCTGGGGCTCATGGTCTCGTCGTTCGAGGCGATACCTTTTGCCCAGAGTCACACGCGTTTTCTTCAACGAGCAATTCTGGCTCAGTGGGACAAGTCCCACTGGTCGTTGGATCTTCCTATCCGGCTGGGCCCCCAGACTAGGGTGTCTCTGACCTGGTGGCTTCGGGACTCCGGCCCTCACTCAGGGGAAGTCGTTCCTGCCTCTTCGGTGGATGATAATCACCACGGACGCCAGCCTGATGTGCTGGGGTGGAGTCCTGGGGCAGCTGTCGACCCAGGAGGCTTGCCTGCCCATCAACGTGCTGGAGCTGAGAGCAATCAGGCTGTGTCTTTTTCATTGGACAAAGAGATTGCAAGGCCGTCCGATCCGAATTCAATCGGACAATGCCACAGCTGTGGCGTATGTAAATCATCAGGGCGGCACAAGGAGCCCAGCAGCGGCTGCAGAGGCAGCTCTGATACTGTGTTCGGCGGAACTTCACGTTCCGGCGATCTCAGCGATTTACATTCCAGGTGTGGAGAACTGGCAGGCGGACTTTCTCAGTCGCCAGAAGCTGGACCAGGGGGAATGGTCCCTCCACCCGGAGGTGTTCAATCTGCTTTGCCGCAGATGGGGGACGCCGGATGTGGATCTCATGGTGTCCCGGTTCAATCACAAAGTGAGAGCCTTAGTGTCCAGAACAAAGGATCCGTTGGCAGTGGCCACGGACGCTCTGGTGGCCCCCTGGAGCCATTATCGTCTCCTGTACGCCTTCCCTCCGATACGTCTGCTCCCGAGATTGGTGCGCAGAATAATGATGGAGGAAATACCAACCATTCTGGTGGCCCCAGATTGGCCCCGGCGCACCTGGTACGCTGACGTGGTGCAAATGGTGGCAGACGCCCCTTGGCGGCTTCCAATACGAGACGATCTCCTGTCTCAAGGACCCATATTGCACCCTGCTTTACCCTCGCTGGCTTTGACGGCTTGGCTATTGAGTCCCAGGTGCTGAGGGATAGGGGAGTGGCCGACTCCGTGATCCCTATTCTGTTGAAAGCTCGCAAGTGCACTTCTCGCAAGATCTATCACCGCACCTGGAAGGCTTACATTGCTTGGTGCGAGGCGGAGGGCTATAACCCTCGCTCGTTTGTCGTGTCCAGGGTCCTGACCTTTTTACAGCAGGGCCTGAATAAGAATTTTCAAGGGCCAGATCTCGGCCTTAGCCATACTCTTTCAGAGACCTTTGGCTTTGCACTCTCTGATTCGTACCTTTTGTACAAGGTGTGCGACATGTGGCGCCTCGGGTGAGATCCCCGATGGCCCAGTGGGATCTGAATCTGGTGCTTTCTGTTCTTCAAAAACCACCTTATGAAAAAATCAGGGAGATCCCCTTACAACTTCTGTCGCAGAAGGTGGCCTTCTTAGTTGCCATCACTTCTGCCAGACGAGTGTCGGAATTGGCTGCCCTATCGTGCAAGTCTCCTTATTTGGTGATGCATAAGGATAAGGCGGTCTTGCGACCCCTTCCTTCTTTTCTTCCGAAGGTAGTCTCCTCTTTTCATATCAATGAAGATATTGTCCTACCTTCGTTGTGCCCTCGTCCAGCGCACCCAAAGGAGTTTGAGTTGCATGCCTTGGACGTAGTGAGGGCCTTACGGGTGTACTTGGCTGCTACAGCTCCTTTTCGTAAAGCTGATGTTTGTTCTGCCAGAGGGCCCGCGCAAAGGTTTGGCGGCCTCTTCGGCTACGATTTCTCATTGGATTAGAAAAACCGTGATTCATGCGTATTCTGTTCGGGGCAAAGTTCCCCCTTTTCCGGTCACGGCTCATTCTACCCGGGCGGTTAGTACTTCCTGGGCCTTCAGACACCAGGCCTCTGTGTCACAGGTGTGCAAAGCGGCCACGTGGGCCTCGTTTCACACTTTCACTAAGTTTACAAAGTTGATGTGTTTGCATCTTCGGATGCTGCTTTTGGCCGCAAAGTTTTGCAGGCGGCAGTGTAGGCGCGACTGGCGCCTTCTCAGAGGTTCATTTGGGTACAGTTGTTAGCGTTTACCCACCCCTCTTTTTGACACCGCTTGGGCACGTCCCCACAAAGTCAATGAAGAGCTGCGCCTGTCAGTGAACGTAAGGAGACAAAGGGATTTTATTAAAACTTACCGTAAAATCCTTTTCTCCGAGTTCACTGACAGACGCAGCACCCACCCCTCTGGGCTCTGTTTCTATACGGCTTGTGTACGAACTGAAGAGCTATACTGTGAGGGGGTTTGATGTAGGAAGAGAGGACGGCCCCCAGGGGAGGGGCCAGCTGATTCTTTTCCCTGCCTAGTTAACTCCTAGTGGGACGAACATAAAACCCCACAAAGTCAATGAAGAGCTGCGTCTGTCAGTGAACTCGGAGAAAAGGATTTTACGGTAAGTTTTAATAAAATCCCTTTTTTTTGCAGCGATTCAGTACAGGGCAAAAGGTCCCAAATCTGCCTGAAAAAATACTTCCAGAACTTGTTTGAGCTTCAGGCATTTTCTGGCTTTTGGCTTCAGGCGTTTTTGAGTGGAGATGTGAACCATCTCCATAGAGAATCATTGATTTTTTTTTTTCCCCCTCCAGAGTTTTGTAGCTTCAGGCATATTTGAGCTACAAAACGCTCAGGTGCGAATGGGCCCTTACAGTCAAGTCGCACTGAGTCGCCCTGCAAGTCGGACTCCATTAACTGCACTGAAAATCAGTGTAATGCCTGATGGAGATTGCGGGGGGGGGGGGAGGGGGGTGAATTGAGATCGTGATTTTAATATGATTAATCGTGCAGCTCTATTTTATTGTCAGCTTAGCTGAACAAGCTGAAGTTAGAAGCTGACTGGTTACCATGCACAGCTGCACCAGATTCTGAGTGCTCCAGTTTTAGTAAATCTCCCCCAAGGTCTCTTAATTTTGTATGCTATGTATTATGTCTGTAGATCTTCTCCCTCGCCATGTGCTGTGCAATACCCTTTTATTATTATTATACAGGATTTATAAATGTTTTCCTCTGTTCTAGGCACCATATGGGTTCTTTCACACGGGCGTTCTGTTCACGGCCGCCTGTCAGTTTTTCACATGAACCTGATCGGATGCTTCATTCAGCCCTATGGAGCGGTGAATGTCAGAGGTGACATGTCCGCTGACATCCGCCGCTATCCGATCAAATCCTGCCTGTGAAATCCAGGCAGATAGAAACCCTATGTTCCAATTGTCTGGAGAATCTTATCGGATGAAAACAGACAGGCGCTCCATTTTCATCCGATCTCCATAGAGGACAGCGAGGCTCTGACAGGTGCATCTCCACACAGTAAGCGGAGACGAACCTGTCATCCGCCTGCTCAGCGGGGATCAGTGGATCGATCCCTGCTGAGCAAAGTGGAGTCCGTGTATGGACAAACCCGTGTGAAAGTACCCTTAATCGTAATAACTTCTGTTTATGATTTTTGTTTTGTGTGAATTCTTTCTCTTTCGTTCGTCAACAGGCACAGCGACTCTTAGGACTAAGTGGGTTATACTGCCCTCTTCAGGAGTTTACTAGGCAGAACAGGCAGTTCTAACAGCAAGAAGAACAGCAACAGACACAGCCCCTCCCAGGGGGCAGTCCTCACTGACAGATAACCCCACACCCAGCTGCTGCTAGCTCAGTTTTTTCTGCCTAGTGCAAGGAGTTAGACCTAGGCTCCCTGTTGGGATCTGTGGTACCTATCTGGTCCACAATGCCACGGCTGTGGCATACGTGTATCACCGGGGTGGGACGAGAAGCTTGACTGTGGCCTCGAGGGTAGTTCCCATTCTGCGGTGGACAGAAAGTCACATTTCTGGCAATCTCTGCCATTCACATGCCGGGCGTAGAAAGTTGGCAGACGGACTATCTCAGTCGTCAGTGCCTGTACCAAGGTTAGTGGTCCCTGCACCCGGACATGTTTCATCAGATTTGTCTGAGATGGGGTGCTCCGGATGTGGACTGGCTAGCGTCCCGTCTCAATCGGAAGGTGCAGACCTTCGTGAGCTGAACGTGGGTTCCCTTGGCAGGACGCGGCAGATGCTCTTGTGGCTCAGTGGGCTCGGTATCGACTCATCCAGGCCTTTCCTCCTCTTAAACTGCTCCCGTGCCATCTGTGCAGAATAGGAGCAGAGGGTATAGTGACCATGCTGGTAGCCCCAGAATGGACAGGGCTTCCTTGGTGCACCATTGTAGTACGAATGGTGGGGAACGTCCCTTGGTGGCTTCCGCCTCGCGAGGCTCCTCTGTCCCAGGGGCCCATCTGGCATCCTGCTTTACCCTCTCTGGCTTTAACGGCCTGGCTATTGAATCCCAGGAGTTGAGGGATCGAGGCGTCTCAGACTCTGTGATTCCCACCATGCTGGAGGCACATAAGGCCACTTTACATAAGATTTTCCACGGAACCCGGAAGGCTTAATTCGCCTGATGCGAAGCCGGGGAGTGGACCTCTCGTTCCTTCTCGGTGTCTCGGGTTCTGGCCTTCCTACAGAAGGGGCTCGACCAGAAACTGGTGTTGTTTCACTTTCAAGGGTCAGGTTTTGCTGCTCTGGCAATCTTTTTTCAGCGCCCTTTGGCGACGCATTCATTGTTCCGTACTTTCATGCAGGGGGTTCGGCATGTCGTCCCCCCAGGTTACGGTCCCCTTTGGCGCCATGGGACCTCAATTTGGTCCTCTCGGTGCTTCAGAAGCCACCTTTTGAGATTATCAGGGAAATCTCACTACAATTGCTTTCGCAGAAGGTGTTTTTCCTGGTGGCTATCACATCCGCTCGGCGGGTGTCTGTGTTGGCGGCTCTATCTTGTAGGTCTCCTTATCTGGCCCTACATAGGGATAAGGCGGTCTTGCACCTGTCATCCTCCTTTTTGCCGGAGGTGGTGTCCTTTTTCCACATCAATGAGGACATTTATCTTCCTTCGCTATGCCCTCGCCTGGCTCACCCTAAAGAGGTTGCTTTGCACTCCCTGGAGGTTGTTCGGGCCCTGCGGGTGTATCTGGCGACCACGGCCTCCTTCGGAGGTCGGATGCTCTTTTTGTTGTGGTGGATGGTCCACGCAAGGTTTTGGCTGCCTCATCGGTCGCTATCTCATGTTGGATTAGACAGACTGTGACCCGAGCCTATGCTGTTCGGGGTCTGGAGCCTCCTTTTCCGGTCATGGCTCACTCTACCAGGGCGATTAGCACTTCCTGGCCTTTCTCAAGTGTGCAAGGCGGCTACTTGGTCCTCTGTGCACACCTTTTCAAAGTTTTAAAAGTTTGATGCTTTTAGCATCCTCGGATGCTGCGTTTGGCCACAAAGTTGTGCAGACGGCCGTGTAAGTGTCGCTGTGCCTGTCGACGAACGAAAGCGAAAACGGGATTTTTTTGACTTGCCATAAAATCCCTTTCTCTGAGTTTGTCAACAGGCACAGCACCCACCCCTCTGGATGTTGCACTGCTTGTTATGAACTGAGCTGGTAGAGCTGGGTGTGGGGTTATCTTCCAGTGGGGACTGCCCCCTGGGAGGGGCTGTGTCTGTTTTTTGCTGTTAGAACTTCCTGTTCTGCCTAGTAAACTCCTGAAAAGGACAGTATAACCCACTTAGTCCTAAGAGTCACTGTGCCTGTCGACAAACTTGGAGAAATCCCATTATTTCTGTGTTCACAGTCAAGGGTGTCAGCACAATATAAAGTGGGAGATCTACAGTGCAACTGGAAAATATTCACAGCGCTTGACTTTTTCCACATTTTGTTTTGTTATGAGCCTTGTTCCAAAATTGATTACATTACATTTTTTCCTCAAAATTCTACAAACCATACCCCATAATGACAATGTGAAAGAAGTTTGTTTGAAATCTTTGCAACTTTATTAAAAATAAAAAACGAAAAAAATCACATGTACATAAGTATTCAGCCATGACACTCAAAATTGAGCACAGGTGCATCCTATTTCCACTGATCATCCTTGAGATGTTTCTACAACTTGATTGGAGTCCACCTGTGGTAAATTCAGTTAATTGGACATGATTTTGGAAAGGCACAACATTTTTAGTCTTTATTTGTTAATTTAGTAAATAATAAAAAAACTGTGGTGATTAAATACCCCCAAAAGAAATCTGTGTGAAAAAAAAATGACAAAATGTCACATGGGTACAGTGTAGCATGACCGTGCAATTGTCATTCAAAGTGTGACAGTGCTGAAAATTGGCCTGGGCAGGAAGGGGGTAAAAGTGCCAGGTAGGCAAGTGGTTAAAGCAGTGGCAATGCTACAGCGTGGACCTGAATTGCTGGGAAGACGTTCATGGACGTCCGCCCCTTTGCACGCTCTCAACGCGCACTCACAGCCGACACCAGCGCGCTATCGTGCCCACCGCACGCTGCGTGGGCGTGCCCGCGGGTTGGGCGGACTCGGTGTCCGCTGGCGAGCCACGATCGCCTAATAAAGAGAGCGGGGACCCGCCAATGTAAACACGGCTGCTCGCTGTTCTGTCAGGGGACATACGACAGATCTACTGATCCCTGTATGCGGGATCAGTTAGATCTGTCATGCCCCTGCCAGCCCAGCCCCCACTCAGTTAGAACACAGTGAGGGAACACACTTAACCCCTTCATCGCCCCCCACAGCTTAAAGCGGTAGTAAACCCGCTGACAGAAATAAAAATTAAAAAAAAGCCTGCAAGAAAATCGCATAATATGTTAGTATGCATCGCATACTAACATATTATGAAATACTTACCTTAGAACGAGGCCCCCGATGCCCGAGTCGGTCAGCGCTAAGGACGCTGACATGTTTGTCCTCTTCTGTCTTCCGGGTACGCGGCTCCGGCGCTGTGAGTGGCCGGAGCCGCGTGACGTCACTCCCGCGCATGCGCGCGGGAGCTCTTCGCACCGGCAGCCAGCTCTGAGATGCCGGCCGGATCGTCAGAGCGCATGCGCCGCTAATGTCAGCGGCTGCATGCAGGGCGAATATCTCCTGAACCATGCAGGTTTAGGAGATATTCTTTTTACCTACAGGTAAGCCTTATTATAGGCTTACCTGTAGGTAAAAATAGATTTTAGGGTTTACTACCGCTTTAACCTCTTCCCTGCAAATGACATTTATATAGTAATCGGTGGCTATTTTTAGCTCTGATCACTGTATAAATGTCATTGGTCCCAAAAAAGTGTCAAAAATGTCCGCCGCAATACCGCAGTCCCGCTAAGATTCACAGATCGCTGCCATTACTAGTAAAAAAAAAACAATTAATAAAAACTCTAAATTAATTCCCATCATTTATAGACGCAATAACTTTTGCGCAAACCAATCAATATACACCAATTGCGTTTTTTGGGTTTTTTTTTTTTTTTACCAAAAATATGTAGAAGAATATATATCGGCCTAAACTGATGAATCTTTATATATATATATATATATATATATATATATATATATATTATAATTTTTTTTTTTTTTTTGATATTTATTATAGCAAAAAGTAAAAAAAAAATCTTTTTCAAAATTGTCGCTCCTTCTTCTTTTTTTTTTTTTTTTTTTTTTTTGTTTATCACGCAAAAAATAAAAACCGCATAGGTTTTGTTTGGGTACAACATCGCACGACCGCGCAATTGTCCGTTAAAGCGACGCAGTGCCGAATCGCAAAAAGTGCTCTGGTCAGGAAGGGGGTAAACCCTCCTGGGGCTGAAGTGGTTAATAGGAAGAATATTTTGTTCAAGCTCTCACGGCTGCACATAGAAGAAAGATTACTGATTTGTCCATTCTCTTTCTTTTAATGGCTCAATGGCTAAATTCTGATCTGATTTCCCATCCCAGAATACGAACCAATCCTATGTATCATTGCTTACATACGTTTATTTAGTTAACTGCATGACAAGTTCAGTGTTTTTACAGCTTTCAAATGTATTTTCCTCCTTTCACCCACTGAAGAGGAGGCCACGTGGTTCTTGAACATGGTTTAGGCTACAGTGCTCGGTCTTATTGAGCTTCCACTTTTTCCTTAGGAGGAACTAGAAAATTTAGCAGGAAGAGGAGGTATAGTTACTTGGCCTAAAGACAATATTATTATAGCCTTTGCTATAGAGCAGGGGTCTCCAAACTTTCTAAACAAGGGGCCAGTTGATTGTCTTTTAGACTTTAGGAGGGCCGGACTATGGCCAGCGGGAGTGGAAATTTTCCTGGCGTCAGTGGGAGTAAACCTCTCTACATTTGGTATCATTGGAAGGAATAGGGCCCCATCTTTGGTGTCATTGGGGCAATAGCGCCCCATTGTTGTTGTAAATGGGAGAAATGGTGCTCCATTATTGTCAGTTGGCAGAATAGTGTATCAGTGGGAGGAGAAATGACCCAAGGGCCAGATAAAGGCAAGCAAAGGGCCGCAGTTTGGAGACCACTGCAGCAAGCTTAGTATTAATGGATTATTGATTATAAAAAGCAGATAACTGACAGGACAGTTAGGCAATCTCTGCAACAACTCAAGTTCAGGTTTGGATGCTTTGAGTTTTGCTAAATAGTAATCACAGTGCATGCTCAGCAGCTGGTAGGAAAGAACACATCTTGTATGTGTCATGTGATGTATGCTATCCCTTCCAGATCTCTGGGAGAAGGAATTACTCATTCCAGGACTGGCTTATTTGGAAGCTCTGCAGTTATTTGAGATTAATATGGACAGAGTTCATAAGTAAGTGGGAGTAAAGCAATTACATAGCAAATGTGGTCAGGTAGGAGGAGAAATGGTGGGAATTAGATGGGAAACCCCCAACATTGGTACCAATAGAAGCAATAGTGTCAGTGGAAGATTGGAAGAAATGGCCCCTCATCATTGGTGTCAGTGGGATAAATAGTGCCCCATCTTTGATGTCAGTGAGAGGAATAGTTCCTCATATCAGTGTGAAGAATATTCCCCCAAGGGCCAGATAAAGACAAGTAAAGGGCCGCAGTTTTGGAAACCACTGATCTAATATAATAGTAGTTCATGTCTCTTTTTACATGGCATTGTAATTGTAGCCCTAATAACACTGCAGTATACAGCTCTCTATCGATATAGTCTCTTATATCATGCAGACATTTCTAGTAATATTGCAGCTCATTTTTTAGACTTCGTAGTCTAGTGCGACAGCTCTTTCATAGAGGGGTAGGGTTGGAGGTACAAACTCTTCAAAAATTGATTGGGGCTTGCAGACACTGGATAGTTATGTGTTGGGAGTCTTACAAGAGACCTAATCCATATTGCAAGGGGGTAGGGTTCTCCTAATACACAGTCATGAGTGGTGTCAGGCTCACGTCTTCCGCCTATAGTTCATTCATTTGAGAAATACTTTTGTAATCTAATCATTTCAGGAAGCACTTATGCCACCCAAAGATAATCCACCTGCACCATTTTAAAGGTGTTTCTCTTTCAAAACAACAGGTATGATTTTACATGATGTGAGAATTTTAAAAGCAACTGCTGGAGCAGTGCCACTTATAAAGTATGCACAGATGCTCTGGGTGAATACTGTAACTTTGCATGCACGGGTTCCTGCTACGTAAGCAAACTAGCAAGATAACCGCGACCTGGAACTGCTGAAGTCACTCAAGATCCTCCCTCTTGGCTAGAAGTTGAGAAAGGGCCAACTGTATAATGGTGCAGCTGGAAAGTTTTTATTTTCTAAATACAGCAGCAAATAAAGGCCTAAGAGGTGAACCAAGACACTACCCCTGGAGCGTTATATTATCTTCAGGACCCTATAGGCAGTATTTTCCAATCCTGCATTGAATACTGTTTCTGTAAGGCTTCATGCACACAGGACGCTTTTTCAACCTCCCCTGAATGATTTTTATTTTTTTTGACAGCTAGAAGCTGGCGTCTAAAATTCCAGTTTTACTGCGTTTTGCATACCGCGTTCAGGTCTAGGAGCGTTTTTAAAAAAAAAAAATATTATTTTTTTAAAAATGGAAACGAAACGTTTGAGGTCTGAAACGCCGGTAAATTCGGCGTCTGAACCCATTTTTTTTGCGTTCAGAAAAAAGCCTCTAAACTCAGCTGCCTGGAAACGACCTTAACCACTTCAATACCATGCACTTAGAACACTTCCTGCCCAGACCAATTTTCAGCTTTCAGTGCTGTTGGGATTCGAATGAGAATTGCGCGGTCGTGTGACATTGTACCCAAACAAAATTTTTATCATTTTGTTCCCACAAATAGAGCTTTCTTTTGGTGGTATTTGATCACCTCTGTGTCATTTCTGATCACCGCTATAAACAAAAAAAGACCCGAAAATTTTGAAAAAAAAAAAAAAAATTTCTTTGTTTCTGTCACAAAAATTTGTATAAAGTACATTTTCTCCTTCACTGACGGGCACTGATGTGACTACACTGATGGGCACTGATGAGGCTACACTGACGGGCACTGATGAGGCAGTACAGATTGGCACTGATGAGGTGGCACTGATAAGGTTGCACTGATGATGGGGCACATATGCAGCACTGATGGGCGGCACTGACAAGCAACACTGATGGGTACTGATACGTGGCACTGATATGCGGCACTGATGGACACTCCTAGGCGGCACTGCTAAGTGGCACTGGGCACTGATGGGCACTGATAGGGGGCACTTTTAGGTGGCACAGGTGGGCACTTTTAGGTGGCACAGGTGGGCATTGATAGGTGGCACAGGTGGGCACTTATAGGTGGCAGTGGTGGGCACTGGTGCAACAAGCACTGTTAGGGATGGCACTGGCAGGCATCATACATGGGCACAGTGCCATCCCTACAGTGCATAATATTGCCCTTACCTGGTGGTCTAGTGGGGGCTCCCTGGTGGTCCAGGGCGGCCTCTGTGTAATTCCCCTGGTGGTCCTGGGCGGCCTCCATGCGATGTCCGGAGGGGGGGGCTCCCTGGGGGTCCTGATCCGGCTCCCTGGTGGTCCAGTGGGGTGATCCTGAGGGTGGCTGCGCTTATAAACATTCAGTGCAGCCCCCCCCTGTCAGGAGAGCAGCCGATCGGCTCTCCGCTGCTCAGGTCTGCAGACCTGAGCAGAGGAAAAGCCGATAAACGGCTCTTCCTATTTACACTGTGATCAGCCGTGATTGGTCACGGCTGATCACATGGTAAAAGGCTTCGGATCTGAGCCTTTTACCTCGGTCGGTAATGCGGTGGGTCAGAGTGACCCACGGCACCACCGATCGCCGGAATGCGCCGGGCGGGAAGTGGTTAAACGATCCTGTGTACATGTATTGATAGGATAACTTCAAATTAGTTCAGGGGCAGCTGGAAAAAATGTCCTAATGCCCCTGAACGTCCGTTTATCTGCCTCAGTGTGCATGAGGCCTAAGTAACCAGCATAAAACCTAATTATAAGTTTTGTGTAACCTTATTCTTTAAAGTGGTTGTAAAGTCAGAAGATTTTTTTTTATCTTAATGCATTCTATGCATTAAGATAGAAAAAACCATCTGTGTGCAGCAGCCCGCCTCAGCCCCCCCTAATATTTACCTGAGCCCCATCTGTATCCAGCAATGTTGCAGCAGTGCCTTGGCTGCCTGGGACTCCCCTCCTCATTGGCTGAGACAGCAGCGTGACGCCATTGGCTCCCACTGATATCATTCAAAGTTAGTTAGCCAATGAGGAGAGAAAGGGTGGGGCCGGGCCACAGCTCAGTGTCTGAATGGACACGAGGAGCTGCGGCTCGGCTCAGGTGCCCCTATAGCAAGCTGCTTGCATTCAACAGGAGGAAGTGACCAAAAGCACCGAAGAGAGACCAGAGAATAGGATGATCTGGTCTGCTCTGTGCAAAACCCCTGCACAGAGGAGGTAGGTATAACATGTTTGTTATTTTTAACTAAAAAAAAAAAAAAAAAGAGACCTTACAATCACTTTAAGCTGCCAGTTTATGATTGATGTGTGGTAAGTTTGGACACTGGGAAAGGGAAATAATGGCAACAAGGTTACTAAATTCAAAAGTGATCAAGGGTTTGTGTTGATTTTTGTAATATTTTTATATCTTCAGGAAAAACAGGCCAAGCTTGCAGCTCAAAAGCTATTTGAGAAGCTGAATATTAAGATGGAACCTTATAACCCTGAGGGAGATTCCTACATGAAATACCGGGATCAGAGAGATGAGGAGGAGGGCAATGACTGAGAAGAGTAACAGAGTGACTTTGGCTTTCTATCTACAGAGCAGATTCTGTGTTGTCCTGCATGGCTATCAACACAACAGTTCCCGAACTGGTCTCACGTATATATATGTTTATGACCCGTTTTACAAAATGATAATTTATGTTAATTGTTTACGTGTATACATTACAGAAAAACAGACCCTTTTATACAAAAAAGTGTATATACATATATGTTTGTGTGTATATGTTTGTGTATGCAGATAAACATGGACATATACTGCACCTGAGGTCAGTAAGCATTTTCCTATCTATGACATATCTATGACATAACCACATTCAAGAAGTAACGGGGTGCACATTGTTGTGCCTGCATAGTGGGACAATGCAAATAGCAGCTATGATTTGCAAAGAGCCGTAACTCTGGGCAGCCAGTTGGTTTCGGTGTACTGTAGATGGGTCAGTTTAAGGTGCACTTACATATGATTTGTATGCTATGGTTATCTGCAATTCACATATTGTTGCCTTTTTGCAATGTTTTCTTGAAAAAACAAACTCCTGAGAATTTAACACAATCTTTGTATGCGTAAAGCTTTTGGATGGACAAAGCACTAGATGTTTGGGCTGGTAATGATAAATTTTATCCTGGTGCTTTCCTAATTTTTAAAGTCTCTGAAATATACATTTCTGCAATAAAACTATGGGCACTGGAATAGCAAATTTAAAAAACGTTTTCCTTTTTTTTTTTTTTTTTTCTTTTGTGTGGATGTACCCTTTTCAGTATTATCTCAAATTCACATTAAACAGAACCAGTCAGTAGCCATTTGTAATAATCTGAATCTCCACTCATCAATATTTATAATAGAGTAGCCACTAGCCATATTTGCCAGTCAGAAATAGCTGTATCATAACACTTACTGGTGTTTTGGCCTTTTTAGAAGTCCCACAGTGACTATTATTTCCTGCTGAAAATCCCTCCTTCCTGGGATGCTGACACAAAACTGACAATTAGGGCCGGTTCACACTGCTGCGTGCTGCGAGATTGGATGTGATTTGTACCTCACTGCAGTGTGAATCACATGCGATCTCTGTGCAATGCGATTTCAGCCATACAGATAGTATGGCTGAAATCACATTGCATTCAGACCAAACTCGCACAGGACCCTTTTTTTGGTCCGCAGCACAATCGGATCGCATGGGTGTGATCTGATTACTGTGCGAGTTTGCAGTGCGATATGCAAACTGATTTGGGGGGTGTCATTAGCTTTGTAGTGACACTCCCAGCAGTTCGCATAGTGCAGTGTGAACTGCCGCCGGGAGACATTCGATGCGGGAACCTGTAGTGGATGCACAGGGTTCCCGCATCGCAGCAGTGTGAACCGGCCCTTAACAATGTTTATTTCATTTTCTTGGATGTAATACTGACAGCAACTGTTTTGATATTGCTATGAATGTTGGCTATCCACGTTAGGCAGGAGATAAGACTGCCTGTGAGATCGGATCCCTGTCCTGAGTTACACTTTTACCCTAAGAGGGAGAGAGTTCACATAACTAAAAGGGAACATGGCTGTTCCAAAAAGATGAAGCTGTCTGTGCTCTCATAACAATGCAAGAGGGAAAATTCAGGTTATTAAAAGAGAAGCACAGCCAAAGCTCATTTAGCTATATTTCTCCTGTGTATCACAGAAGTGCAGTTCGTTCTGTACGCCTGTGACCTCTTTTCAGCAAACTGTGGCCCGTTGTCAGCTGACATCACAGAGCCTGTCGAGGCTGGGGAAAGATTGCGACCATATGGTCGGAATCCGCCCATAACCCTGAACCGGCACATAGCTCAGCTTCTTAGGGAGCCACTGAGAGCCTGAGCCGGCATCTCCCACACTCTCCACAGCTCAGTCTTAGAGCTGGCGGGGGACTGATATAGCATCAGAGCGGTGCTGCATCCTTCTAGGTAAGTATGATTCTTTGGAAATAAATCCCGAACCTCTCTTTTAAAAATGCCAATTCGGGACCATTAATAGTTTTGTAAAAATAGGTTTTTAATATTTTTATTCTCTAAGGATTACATATCCCATGGTACCTTGCTGCCCGCAGCAAGCTATGTTCAGGTTCATAAGAATAGAAATAACTGAAATACAATGTGGAAATTAATATATGGTTTTAAATAATGACTGTAGATATGCTATTAAAGGCTGCCATTCCATTTCCCCGGTGCTGCTGTAGAGGGGATTACAGGAGGATAAAATACATTTAATGATTTTTGTATGCAAAATGCATAGCTTGATTAAATTGTATTTTTATATTTGTCTGGAGTTCTGATTTATCAGTATAATGGTATTTTTCTTTTAAATATGCAGAATAGTAAAGGTTGTTGATCGAATTACACACTAGAAAGAGATGCTGGTAGGTTAATTGGCTCCTATCTAAATTGGCCCTAGTATGTGTGAATGTGAGGGACCTTGGATTGTAAGCTCCCTAAGGGTAGGGACTGATGTGATTGTACATGTATATATGTAAAATGCTATATAAGTACTTGTAATAAATAGATACAAATATTCCTGAGAGTCTTGGAGGTCCTAGGAGATCTTTTATGCTTAGGTTGCATTTACACCTATGCATTGCATTCTGTAACGGTTTCCATCACTGTGCATTCATTTCTAAGGAGGATACACCTTCCTAGAATTTAAACCAAAGATGCAGTAGACCATTGTGTTTTTATTTTTTTTTGAGGACTCAAACCAGAATGCTTAGGTTTTTTCGTATACATACTAGGTTTTAATATTATTACATAGGAATTTTGCAGTTTTTCTCTTTACCACTGGGGGGTACTGTTCCACAGGAATAGTTTAGCCAAGGAACTTGCATGCAAAGACCTATGCTATGCATAAACAATAATCTTTTAAAAGGTATGCTTCCAGGGTATAACCAAAAAAAATTAAACTAGATTTATTTTATTAATATCCAAAAATGAATGAAATGTTTATTTTGGCATCTTTCTCCTAGAAAACAAAAGCTTAAATTCTATTTCTTGTTTGAGGATTTATAACTTTAAAAAAGAGGAAGCCATCAGAAGAGTCACACAGGTATACTGAACTAGCCAGAAAAGCGCTTCTGCTTGGAAAGCTGGGGGCAGCATGGAACCTACCTGACTGACAGATCATTAGCAAGCACAGTCAAAAGTAGTATTCGTGTTTCCAATGGAAAAAAAAACAGAAAAAAAATGTTATACTTACCTGCTCTGTGCAATGGTTTTGCACAGAGCAGCCCTGATCCTCTTCTTTTTGGGTCCTGGCCAACCCACCATGGCTCCTGCTGCTGTGTGGGCTAACGAGGAGAGAGTGACCCGGGAGGGCTGCTTCTCTCGTGCACATCGCTGGATCGAGATGGGGCTCAGCTAAGTATGGGGGGGGGTGGAGCTGCACCCAGAAGGTTTTTTTTTTTACCTTGATGCGCAGATTGCGTTAAGGTGAAAAACCTTGAGCCTTTAGAGCCAATTCACATGGTATATTTATTACCTGGTCCACGTGAAGTATTTTTTTTTCTCCTCAAAAAAAAATGTGATAAGGCTCAGGATTTGTGCACTTCAAAAGTTACCAAGAATATTTTAAAGAAATTAATTTGTTATGTTTAAGAAGATAAGCTAATGTTACAAACATACCAAATTAAAGTAGAAATATTAATATTTCTGAGTTCTGTTAGAATTACATGTTGTAGCTGCAGTTTGTGAATAATACTTTCCAGTGATGGCAGCAGATTAACATTGGAATATCCAATGTTTACAAAGACTAAATCGGCCTTGTATGAAGAATTTGGGTTTGACTTACTAAAGGCAAATACATAGTTCACTGTGCAAGGAAATTTCTCCTTCAGGTATAGAATGTAAATTTTCATCATTCAGTTATGTTTAGGCAAAAATACTGTTTGTTTTTGTTTTGTTTTTCTTGCACGTGATTGGGTATTCTTTGCCAAGTGAATTTTTACCACATTCACTAAGGAAAATATCCTTTTTGCCTTTAACCACTTGCCTACCAGCCACCGTCGTTTGGCAGTGGTAGATTGGCTCTATTGCGCAAATCACTGTAGCTGTACGTCGGCGCTTTAAGAGACTGTAGGGATGTCTGCCGGCTACCCGTGATCGCTCCTCACAGAACCAGAATGGGGATCTGTTGATGTAAACAAAAAGATCCCGGTTTTGACAGGGAAGTGGAGAGAGATCTGCTGTTCCCTGTGATTGGGAGCAGCTTTCTCTCTCCACCCCCAGTCACTACCCTCCCCCCACAGTTAGAAACACCTACCTAGGGAACACTTAACCTCTTGATCACTAGTGTTAACTCCTTCACTGCCAATGACATTTATACAATAATCAGGGGCTATTTTTAGCTTTGATCGCTGTAAAATGTCATTGGTCCCAAAAGTTTGTAAACACGATAACATTTGCGCAACCCAATCAATATACGCCTATTGCGATTTTTTTTTTTTCTTTTTTTTTTTTCTTTTGCCAAAAATATGTAGAAGACAATATATTGGTCTGTTTTTCAAAATTGTCACACTTTGTTTATAGCGCAAAAAATAAAAACTGCAGTGGTGATCAAATACCACCAAAAGAAAGCTCTATTTGTGGGCAAAAAAGGATGTAAATTTTGTTTGGGTATAACGTCGTATGACCGCGCAATTGTCAGTTAAAGCGACGCAGTGTCGAATTGCAAAAAGTGCTCTGGTCAGGAAGGGGGTAAATCCTTCTGAGGCTGATGTGGTTAATAAGTCAGCCCGATTGAGTCCTTCACTCAAGATCAAATAGGGCAGGAAAGACACTTGTGCAAGACTGTGTCTCATCCTAACAAACATCAGTGAGCCTTAGGGCCAGTTCACACCTAGGTGATTTGCGATCCGACTTGTGTCGCCTCAAATCGCCTGACATCAGAAATCCCATTGAAATGAATGGAGCCGTCTTAATATGCACTACTCAAGTCGCTCTGACTTCAAAGCGACTTCCGAAATGGTTCCCGTACTATTTCAAAACGACTTCTAGGTGATTTTATCCCATAGAAGTCAGTGGAGGTCGCTTCCAAGTTGGATCACCGTCTATGAAGAAACTACTTTGAAGCGACTTTACAGGAAAAATAAAATAATTTTTGAAGGCAACTCCCTTCCCTCTTTTCTCTGATTGGTCACAGGCAAAGTCGCCTGGCATGGAGGTAGCTTCAGGTCGTGTTGTAATGCCCAAAGTAGCTCTGAAGTCTCTTTCAAATCGCTTTCAAATCGCCTAGCAGAGTCACCCCTGAAGTCGGATCGCTTAGGTGTGAACCGGCCCTTACAGACCGGTATCTGACAACACCAAAATGTGCCTTGGGTAACAAATAGTTGTGTTCGTTTTCAAATCATTCATTTGGTCTTTGTGAAGTCCCTTGTATCTTAGGCTGGTGTCTAGCCTCCACTTTTTTTCCACATTTAAATAAAACTCCCATGACTAAAGCCGGCCACACACGTTGGTTTCCGAACAATTTTTCTTTTGAAAATTACGTTGAATAATTATTAGATTTTTGGCCATTAGTGGGGCCGCAGCAACTGATGATTTTCGTGCCCCCAGTGAATTTGAGTGCATGTTGGAAATTTTTTGAAAAACAAACACATTTCTAATCAATGATGGGAGAATTGTGTGAGAAATATAAAAGAAATGTGCATGAGCTGTGACCTGAAAAGAAAAGAAGATTCTCGGCCACAAATTTTCTTTTCCGTAACAACATGAGGTGAAATTGAAGGGTTGGTTGGTCGAATTTTAAAATCAATGGTGGCGCCATCAGATTACAAAACGCATGACATTTTCAATCGACAAATCATTCGGAATTCGACCCATGTATGGCCCGCATAACTCGTAAGTCAACTGCTAGAACTTCTATTGCTAGATAATGCTCTGATGTTTGACAGTTAAATGACAAGGGGTAGGCCTTACCACTGACAAAGGTGTGGCTTAGGTTAGACTCCTACTTGCAGGCAACACGAAGTGACAACTCTTCAGCACAGTTGTCTTGGACATTTTTTAGGCTAGGCCAAGTTCACTTAATGTGGAACTTCACTCTCAATCAACATTAACTGTTTTTAATCCATCTGCTGCTAGCATTAGCAAATATATAGGAAGGCATATCATATTTGTTTGTTTTCAATTCCCCTTTTTTGGTTACTTCCTGGTTTCCATGCCTAGGCAAATGATGTCATACATCCCAGGAGTCTTCAGGAGGGGTTTTGTCAGCACACCTACTGCCTGCATGCCTGAGATAAGGGCTGATGGATTACAGGAAGTAAATGCTACATGAATCCTCTACCCTTACTCAAGATGGCCACAGCCAGAAAACGCTAGGGGGTTGTTTTTCAAAGTGATTTCTCAGCATCATCAAGAATTGAGATGGATGGGTATTTTTATTTTTTTAATTTGAATAAAAAAAATTAATTTAAATAGCGTTTTTTTGATTTGTGGTGCTCAGATGCAGTGTAAGGCTCCATGCACACAGGACGCTTTTCAACCTCCACTGAACATTTTATCTTCACAGCTAGAAGCCGGTGTCTAAAATATCAGTTTTGCCATGTTTTGCATGCCGTTTTTAGCGGCGTTTTGCCACGTTTGCATCTAGGAGCGTTTTTGAAAAAAAAGTTTTTTTAAAAAAAATGGAAACGCGTTAGGTGCACGAGTTATCGCGTTTAGGTGCATTTGCAAACTGTTACAGGCATTTGACATTTTCAAATGCCTCTGAATGAGCGCCTGAACCCATTTTGTCTGTGTAAATGTACACATAAGATAACATTAAATGAGTTCAGGGGGAACTGGAAAAAACGTCCAAATGCCCCTGAATGTCTGTTTATCAGCCTCAGTGTTCATGAGGCCTTAGTTCTACTTTAAGTTGTTTATTGATTATTTAAATTTGCTGACTTGTCTTGTTGGTATTAAACAACTATGTGCACATTTGCAGATATTAACTTAAATTAATTGAATGCATTGTCTGTATTGCTTGTATTAATGGATGTTTTTGTTACTGCCACGTTATTTGTTATTTTTTATAAGTTTTAAAATATGTACATTTTAATAAAAATATTTTTGGATGTAAAATAATTGTGAATATTTGACTTTAGTCTTCACAACAAACTATATGTGAGTAGAAAAGAGTGCTTTAACCCTTTCATGCCTAAGCTTTTTTTATGCCATTTGATGCTTACAAGTTAAAATCCATATTTTTTTTGCTAGAAAACCAGAGTTAGACTTACCGGTAACTCTTTTTCTAGGAGTCTTCCAGGACAGCCTCTGAGATATAGGATTCCTCCCTCCGAGACAGGAAACACATTCACCCAATTCCTTAAAAGGCAGTCCTCCAGGCCTCCTCCCTCAGTCCTCACAAGAACCTGCCAGAAAGCACTGAAAGACATAACACACTTGTAAAACATTAGTACATAACACCTGTACCAAATCACAAGATTAGGGTGGGAAACCCAGGCTGTCCTGGAAGACTCCTAGAAAAAGAGTTACCGGTAAGTCTAACTCTGGTTTTCCCCTCTCGCCTTCCAGGACCGCCTCTGAGATGATAAGCAAGAAACTTACATTACTAGGGCGGGCCATTGCCTGGAGGACCCCTCGTCCGAATGACTGTTCCCTCTCCGAAAACAGATCCAGACAGTAATGCCTCGCAAAGGTGGAGTAGCTGGACCATGTTGCTGCCCTGCAGATCTTCTCCGGAGTGGCACCGGCCCTCTCGGCCCATGTAGTCGACATGGCCCTAGTTGAGTGTGCTTTGACTAGAGGCACCTGCTTCCCTGCCAATCTGTATGCCTCCTCTATTGTCAATCTAATCCATCTTGCGATGGAGGACTTGGATGCTTTGCACCCTTTTCGTATCCCCGTGTCCTCAAAAATTAACAAAAAAGGCTCTCACCGAGAGCGCTTGTAATTCACACACCCTCCTAGCTGATGTGATCGCTACCAAAAAAACTGTCTTTAGAGTTACCCATTTCAGCCCTACCTCCTCCAAGGGCTCAAATGGACTCTCTGTAAGTGCCTTCAGGACCAGAGAAAGATCCCAAGAGGGGCAGGCCAGCCCCTTAACTGGCCTGGACCTCGCAAGGGCCTTAAAGAAATTTTTCACGAAACGATCCTGCTGGAGTGAGGTCTGCAGAAAAACACTTAGGGCCGCAGCTTGTACCTTCTGCGTAGCTACCGAAAGGCCCAATTCTACGCCAGCTTGGAAGAAGTCCAAGATCTGCGGAATACCTGGACACTGGTGCCCCTCTTCCACTAACCAGGCGTTAAAACGCTTCCAGACCTTGGTGTAAATGGCCCTGGTGACGGGTTTACGACAACTCAGCAAGGTACGGATTACCCTCTCTGAGAACCCCTGAACTCTCAGCAACTGTTCTTCAGATACCAGGCCGTCAACCTGAGGGCCTCCACCCCAGGGTGGAGAACTGGTCCCTGGCCGATCAGATCCGGTCTCACCGGGAGAGAAAATGGTGGTCCTACTCCCAGATCTTTGATGCTGGCAAACCAAGGTCTCTTTGGACAGAAGGGAGCCACCAAGATCAGATCTGTTCTTTCTTTTCGGAATTTCTGCAGCACTGCCGCCACCAACCTTACAGGCGGAAAAGCATAACACAGGCTGTAACTCCATCTGCAAGCAAGGGCATCTATCCCTGCTGCCTGACTGCGAGGATCCAGGGACAAAAACCTGGTGACCTTCCTGTTCTCCTCTGAGGCGAAGAGGTCTATCTCCGGCAGACCCCATCTTTGAACTATCTGTCCGAACACCTCCCTGTTGAGAGACCACTCGTCCTGCCTTATATGCTGACGACTGAGAAAGTCTGCCAAGGAGTTTTGAGTGCCCTTCCTGACTGTCCGAACACCTCCCTGTTAAGAGACCACTCGTCCTGCCTTATACGCTGACGACTGAGAAAGTCTGCCAAGGAGTTTTGAGTGCCCTTCAGATGGACTGCCGACAGCGAGGCCAGATTTTGCTCGGCCCAAGTGAAGAGCTTGCCCGCTATCTTCTGTAGAGGAGGACTTCTTGTTCCCCCCTGCTTGTTGATATACGCGACTGCTGCCGCATTGTCCGTCCGAATCTGTAGGTGCTGTCCCCTTAACTGCGTCTGGAAGGCTAGAAGAGCCCTTTGAATCGCCAAGAGCTCTCTGGTTTGACGATCTGGATTCCTCTGGAGACCACGACCCCTGAGCCCAGTCGCCTTTCAGATGGGCTCCCCACCCGAAGGCGCTGGCATCCGTTGTCACTACCTGAGCCGCTGGACTGATCCACTCCAACCCTTGGCCCAGATTGTGCAGAGATCTCCACCACCATAAAGACCTCCTGACCCTGATCGGTAGGGGCATAAAGTGGTCCAAAATCTCTTGGTCGCCCTTCCAACAGGCTAGCAGATGACTCTGAAGCGGACGCTGATGACATCTCGCCCAGGGGACTGCCGGGAAACAGGAAGTCATCAGACCTACCACTCCCATGACTTCCCTGATCCGAGCCTCCCGACTGGTCTGAAGTTGTGCCACCGCCAGACCCACTTTCTCGATTTTTTTTTTTCCTGGCGGAAGAAAAATCTTCCCCCTCTTGGGCGAGATTGTGTAGCCCAGATAGCGCACCTCCTGGGAAGGAACAAGCTGAGACTTGTCCTGGTTTATAAGCCACCCGAGGTCCTCTAGGAACCTCCGTGCCTCCCGCACATCCTTCGTCAATTGCTCTTCTGACCGAGCAATAAACAGGAGGTCGTCCAAGTAAGGGGTCACCGTTATGGCTCTGAGGTGTAGTGGGGCTAGAGCCTCTGCCAGTACCTTTGTAAATATCCTCGGAGAGGATGCTAGCCCAAAATGAAGTGCCCGAAACTGGAAATGCCAAATCTCTGCATCTATCCTGACAGCCAACCGTAGGTATTTCTGACAATCCTGGTGGATCGAAATATGAAGGTACACATCCCTTAGATCCACCGTTGCCATATAACAATCTGGGAACAGGAGATTTGACACCGTAAATATCGACTCCATCCTGAACCGCTTGTACCTCAGGCATCCGTTCAATGGCCGGAGATTGAGGATCAACCTGAACTTCCCCAGAAGGCTTCCTGACCATGAAAACATGGGAATACACCCCCTGCTCTCGTTCCTCCTCTGGTACTTCTATGATGACCCTTTGGTCTGCCAATTCGCCCAGAAGCTGGCATAAAGCTTTGGCCTTCTCCCAATCTCGGGGAAGCGGAGAGGAGTCCTCTACCCTGCCCCTTGTGACCTGTCCAGTGCTTTTTAGAGCATCCCTCCTTTCCTTGCTGGGTCTGCTGCTTGAAGCCCCGAAAGGACCACTTGCCCTCCTCCGTTCCAGAGCCTCCTGCAATCCAGCCCCAAAAAGATGGTCTCCTGAGAGGGGTAGGCCGCAGAGCTTAAGCTTAGAGGCTGCGTCCCCCGACCATGCCTTCAGCCACACTGCTCGTCTGGCTGCGTTTACTAACGCCGCCAACCTGGCTGCCAGTTTAACTGACTCCTTTGAAGAGTCCGCCAGGAACCCCACTGCCTTAAATAGCAGTGGGAAAGATTTAAGGAGTTGCTGCCTAGATGTACCTGCAGCAATGTGGGACTGTAGCTTTGTCAGCCAGCACTCCAAATTCCTGGCGACGCAAGTTGCCGCCAAGGCTGGTTTGAGCCCGATGGCTGCTGCATCCCAAGCCCTTTTCAGCAGCACGTCCCCTCTCCTGTCCATAGGATCCTTAAGTGACCCATGATCATCAAACGCCAAGTCCGTCTTCTTCGAGACTTTGGCTAACGGGGCATCCAAATTTGGGACTTTGTTCCAGGGATGCTCTGAACCCTTCTCAAAAGGGAACCTACGTTTAAGGTTTCCAGAAAAAAAGGGTCTTCTTTCTGGATGTTCCCACTCCAGCAAAATCGTTTCTACCAAGGACTTATGCACTGGGAAAACTCTGGCCTTCTGCGCACTAGACCCAAGGTATAGGTGGCCGTGCTTAGACAGTTGTACTGTTTCTTCTTTAATTTCTAAATTTTCATAAATAGCCTTAAGTAAATCCCCCACATCGTCCAGTGATAGCTTATATCTGGACCCCCTGGGGGAACCATCCTCAGCCTCCGGCTCAGAATCAGAGTCTGCCTGAGAGGCTGTGAGTGATCTGGCGTCCCTATCCTCACTGTCCTCTAAACTAGGTTCTGACAGTGAAGGCATACTAGCCGTTCTAGACAGAGGAACAGAGACCCCCTGTACTCTGTCCATCATCCCCTTAAAAGACTGGAGAGTGAACGCAATCTCATCCTTAACAGACGTTAGGATGCTACTGCAAGAGGCAGCCGTGTCTTCCCTGACTAGCCTACTAACACAGTCAGCACACAGTGGCTTCTCCCAGCTTGGGGCCATACTGCACATTTTCTTCTGGGCTGCTGACTCTTCTCGGTCCTGACCTAGAACCAGATGGAGAAGAGAAACAACAGCCGTTACCCAACTCTATCAAACCACCCAGTGCTGGGAAAACCACAGAGTGCCACCACCTGTAGAGTATAGGAGAGAAGACCCCCATACCTCTTCCTCCTCCTCCACCCCCCCAGTGTAAAATACGTGGACCACGTCCCACGCTTACCTGGGAGGTGCCGGTGCCCACTGGACCGGGGTCCACTGCCTGCGATGCAGCTGCTTCCATCGGTCCAAGTGATCCTCTCACAGGCTCCTGGGTGCCTGTAGCGTCCTCCACCGCGCCTTCTGGAGACAGGAAGCACTCTCCAGGCGCCCTCTGATGACCACTTCCTGGCCGGAAGTTAACCTCACTTCCTGCCCTTGGAACGCAGAAGCCCCGCCTCCACGCATGCTTCCCCATCTGGAAAGCCTGACTGCCTCGCACCCGAACGAACGCTCCATGCACGCTTGTTCGCGATGTCGCTGCCAATGGACGCCTCAGGCGCCCGCTCGTGCCCAGGCCTCCCTGCCTGCATGGCCAGGTAAGCCAGAGATCAGCTTTCCGCTGACGAGATGGGGACTGCCAGGTCACCGAGGCTCTGCTCTCTCCGAGCTTATGACAGTGGGGGATCCGCTACCTCTCTCCTTCCTGCATACTGGACGGAGGGGTGCGCAGGCAAAAACATCAACTACGGTACGCCAGGTCTCCAACTCAGCTACCCCTGAGACATGGAGCTCCCAAAACGCTTCCCTCCATGCTTCCTTCCCGTCCGGCAGGAAACACAAAAAACTGAGGGAGGAGGCCTGGAGGACTGCCTTTTAAGGAATTGGGTGAATGTGCTTCCTGTCCCAGAGGGAGGAGTCCTATATCTCAGAGGCTGTCCTGGAAGACGAGAGGGGAAAGTTACTTACAACCCCCAAACACAACACACACACACACACACACACACATATATATATACACACACACAGCATCTCCCAAAAGTGAGTATACCCCTCCCATGTTTGTAAATATTTTATTATACAGTCAGGTCCATAAATATTGGGACATCAACAAAATTCTAATCTTTTTGGCACTATACACCACCACAATTGATTTGAAATGAAACAAACAAGATGTGCTTTAACTGCAGACTTTCAGCTTTAATTTGAGGGTATTTACATCCAAAGCAGGTGAATGGTGTAGGAATTACAACAGTTTGTATATGTGCCTCCCACTTTTTAAGGGACCAAAAGTAATGGGACAATTGGCTGCTCAGCTGTTCCATGGTCAGGTGTGTGTTATTCCCTCATTATCCCATTTACAAGGAGCAGATAAAAGGTCCAGAGTTCGTTTCAAGTGTGCTATTTGCATTTGGAACCTGTTGCTGTCAACTCTCAATATGAGATCCACTGTCACTATCAGGGAAGCAAGCCATCATTAGGCTGAAAAAACAAAACAAACCCATCAGAGAGATAGCAAAAACATTAGGTGGGGCCAAATCAACTGTTTGGAATCTCCTTAAAAAGAGAGAACGCACCGGTGAACTCAGCAACACCAAAAGACCTGGAAGACCATGGAAAACAACTGTGGATGACTGAAGAATTCTTTCCGTGGTGAAGAAAACACCCTTCACAACAGTTGGCCAGATCAAGAACACTCTCCAGGAGGTAGGTGTATGTGTGTCAAAGTCAACAATCAAGAGAAGACTTCACCAGAGTGAATACAGAGGGTTCACCACAAGATCTAAACCATTGGTGAGCCTCAAAAACAGGAAAGCCAGATTAGAGTTTGCCAAACAACCTCTAAAAAATCCTTCATGGTACTGAAACATCCTATGGACAGATGAGACCAAGATCAACTTGTACCAGAGTGATGGGAAGAGAAGATTATGGATAAGGAAAGGTACTGCTCAAGATCCAAAGCATACCACCTCATCAGTGAAGCATGGTGGTGGTAGTGTTATGGCATGGACAAAACTGAAGGGAAAATGCCCCAAGAACAAGCGGGAACTGAAGACAGTTGCAGTAGAGGCCTGGCAGAGCATCACCAGGGATGAAACCCAGCGTCTGGTGATGTCTATGCGTTTCAGACATCAGGCTGTAATTGACTGCAAAGGATTTGCAACCAAGTATTAAAAAGTGAAAGTTTGATTTATGATTGTTAATCTGTCCTATTACTTTTGCTCCCTTAAAAAGTGTGAGGCACATATACAAACTGTTGTAATTCCTACACCGTTCACCTGATTTGAATGCAAATACCCTCAAATTAAATCTGAAAGTCTGCAGTTAAAGCACATCTTGTTTGTTTCATTTCAAATCCATTGTGGTGGTGTATAGAGCCAAAATGATTAGAATTGTGTCGTTGTCCCAATATTTATGGACCTGACTATCTTTTCATGTGACGGCTCTGAAGAAATGACACTTTGCTACAATGTAAAGTAGTGAGTGTACAGCTTGTAGAACAGTGTAAATTTGCTGTCCCCTCAAAATGACTCGACACACAACCATTAATGTCTAAACTGCTGGCAACAAACGTGAGTGCACCCCTAAGTAATAATGTCCAAATTGGGCCCAATTGGCCATTTTCCCTCCCCGATGTCATGTAACTCGTTAGTGTTACAAGGTCTCGGGTGTGAATGGGGAACTGGAAGTTCAACATGGCTCCTCATAGCAAAGAACTCCTTTAAGGATCTGAAAAAAAGAATTGTTGCTCCTACATAAAGATGGCCTAGGCTATAAGAAGATTGCCAAGACACTGAAACTGAACTGCAGCATGGTGGCCAAGACCATACAGGGGTTTAACAGGACAGGTTCCACTCAGAACAGGCCTCGCCATGGTCGACCAAAGAAGTTGAGTGCACGTGTTCAGCGTCATATCCAGAGGTTGCCTTTGGGAAATGGATGTATGAGTGCTGCCAGCATTTCTACAGAGGTTGAAGGGAAGGGCAGTCAGCCTGTCAGTGTTCAGACCATACGCTGCACACTGCATCAAATTGGTTTACGTGGCTTTCGTCCCAGAAGGAAGCCTCTTCTAGAGATGATGCACAAGAAAGCCTGCAAACAGTTTGCTGAAGACAAGCAGACTAAAGACATGGATTACTTACTGTAACCATGTCATGTGGTCTGATGAGACCAAGATAAACTTATTTGGTTCAGATGGTGTCAAATGTGTGTCGTGGCAACCAGGTGAGGAGTACAAAGGCAAGTTTGTCTTGCCTACAGTCAAGCATGGTGGTGGGAGTGTCATGGTCTGGAGCTGCATGAGTGCTGCCAGCACAGGGGAGCTACAGTTCATTGAGGGAACCATGAATGCCAACATGTACTGGGAGACTGGGCCATAAAGCAATATTCCAACATAACGACCCCAAACGCACCTCCAAGACAACCACTGCCTTGCTAAAGAAGCTGAGGGTAAAGGTGGTGGACTTGGCCAAGCATGTCTCCAGACCTAAACCCTGTTGAGCATCTGCAGGGCATCTTCAAATGGATTATGGTCTATTTCTTCAGTGTTGTCACATGAAAAGATATAAAAAAATATTTACAAAAATGTGAGGGGTGTACTCACTTTTGTGAGATACTGTATGTATATATACAGTATATTTAACAGAGATCCTAGGTGATTATTTGTTTGTATAATGTGAAAGATGATGCTACACTGAGTAAATGGAAACCTAACATGTCATGCTTTGAAATTGTGCACACTTGTGGAATGGTGACAAACTATGGTACATAAAAATCTCCATAGGTGACACTTTAAAAATTTCTACAGGTTACCTGTTTAGAGTTCCAGAGGAGATCTAGTGCTAGAAGTATTGCTCTCGCTCTAACGATTGTGGCGATACCCCACATGTGTGGTTTGAACACCGTTTACATTTGCAGGCACGAGTTGCATGACTTGCGTATGTGTTCGCTTCTGTGCGCGAGCAAAATTTTTTTTATTATTATTTATTTTTTTAATTTAATCTGACCATCCCTCCTTTTGCACCTAAAAGTATTCAAAACGCCAAGTTTGACTGTTTTGAATACTGTAATTTTTTTAAAAATTAAAAAATTCCGTGCCTTTAAGTCTTCAGTAAAGTGATTTCATGGCATCGCTCTCGGGTTACTAGACTCAAGACTCTAACGAAGCCACGCCATGGAGTGTCCCCTCCTAGGCAGCATGCAGGCAGACAGAGCACATCCGCCCCCCCCCCTCCCGCCGCAACGGGAGTCGGCGGCTCTGATAGCCCCCCTCTCAGGTCCGGCACTCAGGGCTCTGTGTTCAGTTCGCCGCGGCTGCTGGAAAGAGGTGGATAAGTGAGGAGGGGGATCCGCTCCATTTCACTGACCCAGCTTTGAAATGACTTCTGAATTTCCGTGCCTTAAAAAATTAAAAATTTTTTTAATGTCATAAGTTTTGTCAGTTTG
>BLSH010099990.1:348628-359798 GCA_018402905.1 Glandirana rugosa | reverse complement strand
AAGAGACAGAAGCAGTAGACTCTACCTAGTCCAGTCAGATCGTTCTGTAATGCAGGATGAGATCTGCAATCTGTCCCTCTAAGAAGTAGACTCTACCTAGTCCAGTCAGATCGTTCTGTAATGCAGGATGAGATCTGCAATCTGTCCCTCTAAGAAGTAGACTCTACCTAGTCCAGTCAGATTGTTCTGTAATGCAGGATGAGATCTGCAATCTGTCCCTCAAAGCAGATCGTTCTGTAATGCAGGATGAGATCTGCAATCTGTCCCTCAAAGCAGTAGTATTAGTCTCTACCTAGTCCACAATCAGATCGATGAGATGTTATTATATATATCTGCAATCTGTCCCTCACAGAGCCGGTAGCATCCTCTCCCTACACTAGTCAGAGTCTCAGAGAGCATGTGACTGCAGCACGCTAATGTCTCCCTCACAGGACCGCAATGAAGGTCTCCCTAATGCTGCCTGAGATGGTTGTGAATGCTAATCTTTCCCTCACAGCACCGCTTTGAAGCTCTCCCTACTCTAGTCTGAGACGATCTGACACGTGACACTACGTGACTCCAGCCTCATATAGAGGCTGGGTCACATGATGCACTGGCCAATCACAGCCATGCCATTAGTAGGCATGGCTGTGATGGCTTCTAAGGACAAACCAGTGAAACGCTTGTTGATTGGCTGCCCTGCAACTATTCAACATGCGTAATCAAATACCCAAACCCAGAACCCGAACCTGAACTTCTTTTCAAATGTCCGGGTTCGGGTCCGGGTTACGGACACCCCAAAGTTCGGTACAGCAATGGACAGCAGCAGCAGACAGCTCCTCTCCGGGTCGGGTGGTGAGTCCCTTGGGGGTGTCCCTTCTGCCCATCCTTGCTCAGCTGTGGGTTGGAGGGTGCAGTGGTCTCCTGGCAATAAGACTTATTTTTTTGGCACTGCCAGGGTGGGTGACAGTATGGCAGCCGATGCGGGTGCTTCCCCACCGGACCTCTCGGTGCCTGCAGCCAGCACTTCAGGGGTTCTAGTAGACGCAATGTCGACGGTCCTGGAGATGTTTGTACCCTGAGTAGAGTCGCTGTTGGACTGCAGGGACGCCAAAAAGCGCCCCTTGCCCCCCTTCTTCGGGGGAGTACTCAGAACGCAAGGGGGGCTCCTCCGTTGCGGGGACCCCCCTCGAGCTGTCGGTTGGCGAGGTTCCCGACGCTCCTGATAGCGGGGATGAGTCTGAGGCGTCTGTTTGGGGCTGTTCAGGACCTGCTGGGTCAAAGGGTGATTGTCCCCGTTCCTCGGGCGGAACGTTCCCAAGGTTTTAATCCAACCTTTTTGTGGTTCTGAAGAAGGATGGGGTTCGTCCCATCTTGGATCTAAAGGACCTCAACAGGTTTGTGTGGGTCTGCCAGTTTCAGATGGAATCGGTCCGCTCGGTAGTAGAGGCCCTGCACCAGGGCGATTTCCTGGCCTCCCTCGACATCAAAGATGCATACCTGCATGTTCCCATCTGCACCCAGCACCAGCGCTTCATGCACTTTGCGGTTGGGGAGGATCACTACCAGTTCATGGCTCTCCCATTTGGCCTGACCTCGGCGCCTCGGGTCTTCACCAAACTGCTGGCCCCGGTTCTGGCTCTGCTGAGGCAGAGGCATATCGCGTTGGTGGTATATCTGGACGACCTTCTCCTGCTAGCGGAGTCGGCTCCAGCGCTCAGGGACAATGTGACGATCACCCTGCACACTCTGCAGGAATTCGGATGGGTGATCAACCTCCCGAAGTTGGTCCTGATTCCTTCTCACCGCTTGGAATATCTGGGGCTGATCCTGGATGCGGCCCAGGCAAAGGTATCCCTTCCGCCAACCAAGCGGCAGACGCTTCAGTCAGCGGTTCAGTCCCTGCTGTCCCAGAAATGGGCCTCACTCCGGTTCTGCATGCGGGTCCTGGGCCTGATGGTGACCTCCTTCGAGGCGGTCCCTCATGCTCAGTACCACACCCGGGTTCTGCAACGGGACATTCTCCTGAGATGGGACAGGTCCCCGTCTTCCCTGGATCGGGTGATCAGGATGGATCACCCAGTGAGGGCCTCGCTGCTCTGGTGGCTGCAGTCCCTGGCTCTTCGGTCGGGGAAGTCCTTCCTCCCCATTCACTGAACAGTGATCACGATGGACGCCAGCCTGCCAGGCTGGGGCAGAGTCCTGGGGCTGCTCTCAGCCCAGGGACGGTGGTCTCAAGAAGAGTCTCGTCTCCTGATCAATGTCCTGGAATTGCAGGCGATTTGGTGTTGCCTCTCCCATTGGACTACACGGGTGCCCTGTCCGGGTTCAGGCGGACTATCTCAGTCGTCAGCACCTGGACCAGGGAGAGTGGTCCCTGCACCCGGATGTGTTTTATCAGATTTGTCTGAGATGGGGTGTCCCAGACGTGGACGTGCTAGCGTCCTGCCTCAATCGGACTGTGCAGACCTTCGTGAGCAGGACAAGGGACCCCTCAGCGGATGCGGCGGATGCTCTTGTAGCTCCGTGGGATCGGTATTGACTCATCTATACCTTTCCTCCTCTCAAACTGCTTCCGTGCCTTCTGCGCAGGATAGAAGCAGAGGGTATACCGACCATTCTGGTAACTCCAGATTGGCCAAGGCGTCCTTGGTACACAGACGTAGTACGGATGGTGATGGACGTCCCCTGGAGGCTCCCGCTTAGCGAGGATCTTCTGTCCCAGGGGCCCATCTTGCATCCTGCTTTACCCTCCCTGGCTTTAATGGCCTGGCTATTGTATCCCAGGTGTTGACGGATCGAGGGGTCTCGGTGATTCCTACCATGTTTAAGGCACATAAGGCCACTCCACGTAAGATTTACCACCACACCTGGAAGACTTACATTGCCTGGTGCGAAGCCGGGGGGTGGAACCCTTGTTCCTTCTCGGTGTCTCGGGTTCTGGCCTTCCTACAGAAGGGCCTCGACCAGAAACTGGCATTGAGCACTATCAAGGGTCAGGTTTCTGCTCTGGCGATCTTTTTTCAGCATCCTTTGGCAACGCATTCATTGATCTGTACTTTCATGCAGGGGGTTCGACATGTCGCCCCCCAGGTACGGTCGCCTTTTGGCGCCATGGGACCTCAATTTGGTCCTCTTGGTACCTCAGAAGCCATTGTTTGAGAATATCAGGGAAATCTCTCTGCATTTGCTTTCGCAGAAAGTGGCTTTCCTGGTGGCTATCACATCCGCTCGGCGGGTCTCTTAGTTGGCGGCTCTGTCTTGTAGGTCTCCTTATCTGGTCCTACATAAGGTAAAGGCAGTCTTGTGCCCGTCACCTTCTTTTTTGCCGAAGGTGGTGTCATCTTTCCACATGAATGAGGACATTGTCCTTCCTTCGCTATGCCCGTGCCCGTCTCACCCTAAGGAGGTTGCCTTGCACTCCCTGGATGTTGTTCATGCCCTGCGGGTGTATCTGACAACTACGGTCTCCTTTCGGAGGTCGGATGCTCTCTTTGTCTTGGTGGATGGTCCATGCAAAGGTTTGGCGGCCTCATCGGCTACTATCTCACATTGGATTAGACAGTCGGTGACCCAAGCCTATGCTATTCGGGGTCTGGAGCCTCCTTTTCCGGTCACGGCTCACTCTACCAGGGCGATTAGTACTTCCTGGGCTTTTCAACATCAGGTGTCTTTTTCTCAAGTGTGCAAAGCAGCTACTTGGACCTCTGTGCACACCTTCTCAAAGTTTTACAAAGTTTATGTTTTGGCATCCTCGGATGCTGCGTTTGGCCGCAAAGTTTTGCAGGCGGCCGTGTGAGACACGTGTGGTTCCTCACTGAGGGTTTTGGTTGGGTGCAGTTCTGTTGTTGTTCTGTTACCCACCCCTCATTTTTGGCACTGCTTTTGGACGTCCCACTTAGTCCTAAGAGTCGCTGTGCCTGTCGACAAACGAAGGAGAAAATGGGATTTTTTGACTTACCGTAAAATCCCTTTCTCTGAGTTCGTCGACAGGCACAGCACCCACCCCTCTGGATGTTGCACTGCTTGTTACAAACTGAGTTAGCAGAGCTGGGTGTGGGGTTATCTGCCAGTGGGGACTGCCCCCCTGAGAGGGGCTGTGTCTGTTACTGTTCTTTTTGCTGTTAGAACTGCCTGTTCTGCCTAGTAAACTCCTGAAGAGGGCAGTATAACCCACTTAGTCCTAAGAGTCACTGTGCCTGTCGACAAACTCAGAGAAATGGATTATACTGTAAGTCAAAAAATCCCTTTTTTCCCCTCCCTAGTGTCATGTGACTCGTTAGTGTTACAAGGTCTCAGGTGTAAATGGGGAGCAGGTGTGTTAAATTTGGTGTTATCACTCTCACTCTCTCATACTGGTCACTGGAAGTTCAACATGGCACCTCATGGCAAAGGACTCTCTGAGGATCTGAAAAACAGAATTTTTGCTCTACATAAAGATGGTCTAGGCTATAAGAAGATTGCCAGGACCCAGAAAATGAGCTGCAGCACAGTGGCCAAAAGCATACAGCGGTTTAACAGGACAGGTTCCACTCAGAACAGGCCTTGCCATGGTCAACCAAAGAAGTTCCATGCACGTGCTCAGCGTGATATCCAGAGGTTGTCTTTGAGAAATAGACATTTGAGTGCTGCCAGCATTGCTGCAGAGGTTGAAGGGGTGGGGGGTCAGCCTGTCAGTGCTCAGATCATACACCGCACACTGCATTAAATTGGTCTGCATTGCTGTAGTCCCAGAAGAAAGCCTCTTCTAAAGATGATGCACAAGAAAGCCCGCAAACAGTTTGCTGAAGACAAGCGGACTAAGGACATGGATCACTGGAACCATGTCCTGTGATCTGAGACCAAGATAAACTTATTTGGTTCAGATGGTGTCAAGCGTGTGTGGCAGCAACCAGGTGAGGAATACAAAGACAAGTGTGTCTTGCCTATAGTCAAGCATGGTAGTGGGAGTGTCATGGTCTGGGGCTGCATGAGTGCTGCCGGCACTGGGGAGCTACAGTTCATTGAGGGAACCATGAATGCCAACATGTACTGTGACATACTGAAGCAGAGCACGATCCCTTCCCTTCAGAGACTGGGCCGCAAGGCAGTATTCCAACATGATAATGACCCAAAACACACCTCCAAGATGACCACTGCCTTGCTAAAGAAGCTGAGGCTAAAGGCGATGGACTAGCCGAGCATGTCTCCAGACCTAAACCCTATTGAGAATCTGTGGGGCATCCTCAAATGGAAGGTAGAGGAGTGCAAGGTCTCTAACATCCACCAGCTCTGTGATGTTGTCATGAAGGAGTGAAAGAGGACTCCAGTGGCAACCTGTGAAGCTCTGGTGAACGCCATGCCCAAGAGGGTTAAGGCAGTGCTGGAAAATAATGGTGGCAACACAAAATATTGACACTTTGGGCCCACTTTGGACATTTGCACTTAGGGGTGTACTCACTTTTGTTGCCAGCGTTTTAGACAATAATGGCTGTGTGTTGAGTTATTTTGAGGGGACAGCAATTTTACACTGTTATACAAGCTGTACACTCACTACATTACATTGTATCAAAGTGTCATTTCTTCAGTGTTGTCACATGAAAAGATATAATGAAATATGTACAAAAATGTGAGGGGTGTACTCACTTTTGTGAGATACTGTGTGCGTATATATATATATATATATATATATATATATATATACATACAGGGACTTGCAAAGTATTCGGCCCCCTTGAACTTTGGGACCTTTTTCCACATTTCAGGCTTCTCCACAACAGTATCTCGGACCTGCCTGGTGTGTTCCTTGTTCTTCACGATGCTCTCTGCGCTTTAAACGGATCTCTGAGACTATCACAGTGCAGGTGCATTTATACGGAGACTTGATTACACACAGGTGGATTCTATTTATCATCATTAGTCATTGAGGTCAACATTGGATCATTCAGAGATCCTCACTGAACTTCTGGAGAGAGTTTGCTGCACTGAAAGAAAGGGGCTGAATAATTTTGCACGCCCAATTTTTCAGTTTTTTATTTGTTAAAAAAGTTTGAAATATCCAATAAATTTCGTTCCACTTCATGATTGTGTCCCACTTGTTGTTGATTCTTCACAAAAAATACAGTTTTATATCTTTATGTTTGAAGCCTGAAATGTGGCAAAAGTTCGCAAAGTTCAAGGGGGCCAAATACTTTCGCAAGGCACTGTATATATATATATACCTTAGTATGTGGGCTTTCCTACAGACTAAATAATATACGCTGATTTGGGTTAATTTCACTAAAGATATGTAGCAGAATACAGTTTGGGCTAAGTGTATGAAGAACAAAACGCGCTTTTTATCAAAATTTGTCTTTTTTATTTTGCAATAAATAAAAAACCCAGTGGTGATTAAATACCACTAAAAGAACGCTCTATTTGTGTGAACAAAACAATAAAAATTTAGTTTGGGTACAGTGTTGCATGACTGCACAATTGTCATTCAAAGTGCGACAGCGCTGAAAGCTGAAAATTGGCCTGGGCAGGAAGGGGATAAAAGGGGCCGGTATTGAAGTGGTTAATTGTTTTTTTTTTTCAAACTAGTGGGAACGTGAATAGAAAAACAACATTATGATTTACAGAACTCTGTACCGTACATGCATAAAGGTAAAGGCTACTGCATTAGACTTGCAGCTCATTATTTACATTCTAATAAGTGTTTCTAAAGCCAAAACTATTTTTTTGTTTATTTTGGATATAAGGAATAGTTCAGGCCCCCATTAGTCTTTTTTTATTTTTTGCTCTCTGTGTGAAGACACAACAGGAAGTAAAAGGAAATCTCTCCAAAGTGATGGGAAGTAGCCTGTAAGACAGAAGTCACTGAAACAGGTAAAATCACTCGATGATTTCCTTTATCCTGTTCTGGTGACAGCTGTAACATTTTGGATTCCCCATCACTTTGACCCATCGTTCAGTGACAATGAGCACTAAGAGAAAAATGACTGCATTAAAGGCCACTAGATGGAGCTAACTATCATAAGTATGCTTGCTCCTCTGTGCAATGTAGTGGCCACAATGCAGTATTTTTTGCGTTAACACATTCAAAATGCAGAGATTATAGCCTGAGAACATTTGATTTTGCCCTATTTGCACAGAACAAATTAACTTGTAGTTTGGACAGATGAACAGCTATGGGATTTTTAAAATAAAATTCCATTGCTTACATGGAATTTAAAGAACATTATAGGTATTTTATAGAGAAAGCAAAACAGAAGTGGTTTACTTTTGATCTTTCTCGTTCTGATTGAAACATGTATGCTATGTCAAGCAAAACCAGCAACGGGAGGATGAATCACTGCTCTGGCTTATTCACTGATATATGTAAAGCTTGAAATACTGAGCCCTAAAACATTTTTTTATTCAGCAAAGCAAATAATAGGCATATAAGTGAGAAAGGATGCTAAGATCTCTGCTAGCAGTGCATTTTCCTCTAATTTAGCCAGACTCTGAGTAATCCTAAAATGGTTGTAAACCTCAGACATGAAATCTGAACTAATCATATTCTTCTATACTGTGTACTTGTCACTCTCCAGAGCTCCAAGTGCCATTTCTCTCCGCTGCTTGGTTCCTCTTTTATAATTTATTATTATTGCAAAGACTATGTATATGCAATCATATTTTGTATTCATTTGTTGTATTTCACATGTGTTTTTTATACATTCCAGTGGTATATGTATTGCTGTGGTATATCATTTTTCAGTAATCTGCACTTTATTATCACTGCAAAGATTATATAGTCAATCAAATTTCGTATCAATTTGTTGTTTTGCACATGTGTTTTTTATACATTTATGTGATATATTGTTTTCAATACTTTGCACTTTATTCACAGTTGGTTGTAGTGTTGCACACTATTAACTAACTAATCACATTGATTGATAACATGATGCAGTTTTCTTAGGTCACATATACTGTTAGCACCCCCACAAAAGAAATTCATTCAATGTCTAAAGTAGCAATCTACCTTAGTTAGGGGAGCTGCTGGTCATTCTATTTCTATTTTTATATGTTTTTGGTGCAAGTTATCTGTTTTTGTTATCATGGTTTACACATAGCTCTCAACTGTCCCTGATTTGGAACAAAGTCCATCTTTCCTCCTCATTTGTCCTCATTTTGGTCTGATCTATATAGTTGTATATAAAATACACTTTTTATTTTTCAAAAAGTGTTTATCAGTGCTAAACCTTCCATCCAATTTCTAAATTGCTGCATTTGTACATTTCAACAGCCAGTATAAAGGAATAGTAGTGGTAAAAAAATCACTTGTGGGTTTAACTAATCATTTTTTATTTTTTTATTTACAGATTTAGGGATGGAGATGCATGATTGTATGTATCTCATATAAAGTCCCACGTTTCTCCTCAACATTATATATATATTTTTTATAATTCTCCTAAGAGAATATGGCAGGGGTTGTGTCCAATGCCTACATATATTTGCTAACAGGTGTCCCTCATGGCCATCTCAAAAAATTGGTAAGTATGGTTTACAACCACTTTAATATAAATTCCTCCTTTGCCTTACTGCTGTATTTCTGGTTGTGCCGCAGAAAGCGTTGCACAGCCCCTCCCTGCAGTAGCCATGTCTTTTAGAATCCTCTCCGTAGTCCCTGAGACCTTGCAGGATTCGGGCGCATGGATTCTAATGGGGGGGGTGTTTTTTTGAAGCACTGAGTAGAGCCAAAGGCTCTAATAGGCTTCAAAATAGGGTGGACTTGTGGTGCAGAGAATGTGCTCACAGTTCACCCAGGTGTTACAATAGCAAATGAATATTTGCTATTCTAACACTGATCCTCCTCCTGGCCAACCAGGAAGTGGGTCCGAGACCCGTCACACGATTGCCTGAAAGGATAGGTGATCCTATTGGACGCCAAGGAGGAGGGGTGGAGATGCGCAGCCGCCGCGATGGAGGAAAGAAGACACAGGAGCCGCTGCTCGATGCTTGATGTCTGCTGCCTGCTGCCCACTGCCTAGATGGGGTAAGTATTGGACTGACTGGCAGACGGGGGTTTGTTTGCTGCCCCCCCCCAAAAAAAAACACCAGCCACCACTGCCTGAGACTACAGAGGAGACATCAAGATGCTCCCAACATGGTTGGATTGCAATTAGCATTCAAACCTGCCTGGTCATGCCTATGCCGCCCAGTCAAGTCTACCTCTCTTGGCCTGCTGTATATCTGTATGCATGAAAACTTCCAGGCAACATAAACGCAGCTTCTAATATAGTTCATGCTGCTTACCTGCTGCTGGGGTCACAGCTGTCCGGTGAAACCGCTGTCAGTGGAAATGGAAGTGAAGCAAATCACTCAAAGGTATTCCCGGATATTAGCAAAACCCAACAAAGGTTGTAATTCTTCCTTATTCTATCTGAAATGTCCTGGTAGCAGGATCTGAATAATGAGGCATTCTGAGCAAAATAGACATGAATGAGTATTCTTGAGCCACCATAGTAGTGGAAGGTCTTTAGTTTTTTTTTTTTAATATTAGAGACTATAGTTGTAAAACTGACAAGGTAATTCTTGCAAAGCCAACAGACTGCAGGCAAGAAATTTGGCAAGCCCATTAGCGTGACTGTTCAGCCACTGAGAGAGAGATTTTTACTCTCTGACAGCAGAAGGAAAGCATTTCAAAGTCATAAACAGTGTTCCTAGTCTTTGAATATCTCCTGGAAAATATATTGAGTATATGTCATCCGACATCCAAACTCTACATAATTTCTCTAGATATTTCTTACAAAATAAGTTAGCGCACATAAAATCCATACAGGCAGAGAAAAGGTCTTAATGTCTCAGGAGACACCTTTTCAGTTGTTTGGCTGACATGAAATAATAAAGATGCTGTCAGACTTTTAACTATAACAGTGTGTCCCACTATTGCATGTAGGATCAAATGTAGATAAGAGAGAATTCAGTCCTGTTGCTTGTTCTTCAATTTCAAAACACAATATGATCACCTGGACATTGTGACTTTTTATAAACCCACTTATAAACTATGCCCTATACTTTGTCGTTTTTAAGTTCCCATACAAGCATGCTGTTTGCATGAACATGTACAATAAATACTACACTGGAATTCTGAACTACAGGTACTAAAATCCCAAACCTAACTCCCACGCTGTGCTAGGTACCTTATGCTGCCTATGCTTGTCTTGCCTACTTTAGTTCTAGCATCAGTGTCTACTGTTCCCCAAGCAAAGTCACCTGCAGCTGCTAACAACTACATATTTTATGACATGCCCCTTGCCACCATGTGCCCATGCAACAATCTTAGAGCTTGGAGATTGGCTGCTCATGCCTTGAACTATGCGCTGTGACTTGAAAAATTATTCCTCATAACCCAAAATATCAGGATGTTTACAGGCCAGCATCGGTAAAGATATGTATAGACTTCCAAAACTTTTGAAACAAAGGACCAGTTTACAGTCCTTCAGACATTAGGGGGCCAGACTGTGGTCCTGATATTAGTGGGAAAAAATAATGCCCCATCTTTGGCGTCAGTGGAAGGAATTGTCCCTCATCATTGGTGTCATTGGACCCCATAGCTGGCGCCATGGGGAGTAATTAGAACCCATTGTGCCCCTACATTGGTGTCAGTGGGGGGAATTATGCCCCACTGTTGGTATCAGTGGATGTAAAAGTGCAACATGGGCTGGATAAAAGCAAGCAAATGGCCAGATCTGGCCCCCGGGCCGCAGTTTGGAGACCACTGGTATAGACAGAGGATGCCTAGCACAAACAGGGGTGGTGGGATTGGGATTTTAATAAAGTGGCAGTTTTTTGTTATACTTTTCATAGCATAATTTAAGGTACCTATACAAAGAGAATACCCTGCCCCCACCCTGTAATTCGACAGTGAAGGAGCAGCTTATCAGCACATGTGCAAGCAGCACACTGAATTGGTCCTTGGCGTTGCTGCTCAATTTCCCAATCTGAGCTTTACTCTTCAGGGAATGTTAGGATCCTGATATCAGATAGTTACACTTTAAAATAATTACTTAATGTTATTTTCACAGCCCCATGCCCCGCTTTAAAAGGAGGCTTTGGTACCTAAACCTAACGAAAACTCAAAACTACCTGCCACCTATTATCCCCATTGTGCTACTAAATGCTGACTACTAATTACTCAAAAGCAATCCAAATCCATGGTTTCGGAGGAAAATTTCGCCCCGTACCCCGA